>CM034150.1:674865332-675022832 GCA_019776745.2 Taxus chinensis | reverse complement strand
ATATATACGGTCTTCCTTCTTGAATTCAACCCATATTTTTGTATTTATTCCTTTGGTTATATTTCCTACATAAGATACTTTTTCTCTCTCTAAATATCACATTACTACTATAATCAAATGTATCTGTTATTTGAGGTCCAAAGCTTGTATAATATTAATGTTATTGACATATCCAATAAAGATGCACTTTACTGGTTTTTTAATCTAGTTTAATCATTTCATTTTTATGAATATCAAAATATTTAATAAGTTTTTTATTACATCCTCAACTTTTAACTTAGATTTAGCTCTACTAATAAACATTACTTGGTTATCCCAAGAGTTTGTAAACTAACAAAGAAAATTAATCAATTTTATTCTTCAACCATTTTGATTTCAATAGAAACTAACTAAATTATTTCACATGTTCAAATGTTCCACCATAACGTTCCCATTACTCATCCTCAATGAATAAAACATATTTTATAGAAAGAGTTTATTTACTAATGATTTTTTCTAATACAAAGTTCCCAAATTAACCCAAAGATAATTCATGGTGGATTATAAAAATAAATTCAATAGTAATGAATATGAAAAACACAATATGATTTAAATATTCACCTTTCTATAAATCATTTCCCAATCTTCATCTTTCTTTGCACACATTGTGTTTATGATACAACAACCCACTGACCTCTATCTACAAAAATATATTTCATTTAAATTTTCTTTATATTAAATTACTGACCATTGAACTGTTAGGAAATAAGGGATAAAATATGTGGAATAGTCCCTCCCAGAATCGCAACAGTAGAAACTAATATGTAGAAAATATTATAGATCTCAAACTAAAAGTGCATAATTAATAACACAAAGAGACAGTATTTAACATGGTTCACCCAATTTCGGGCTATGTCCACCAAGAATCACTTGCTCAAATTTTATTACAAGCCACCGCTCTATTAATACAATACCCAGATTTTTCTAGAGCTATACTCAACAAACTATATAGAATTCACACCTAAATTCAAAACACATCTACAATGTTACATCATACCTAACATATGCATAAAACCATATAAGTAGACAACTTCCTAAGTAGTTTTTACAAAATTGTGGGTATTAAAAACCATGGGCCAAAACCATCACATAAACATATGGGTCAAAATCCCACCCATATGAGAAAAGCACGTTTCTCAGTATATTAGGTACGTTTTAAGGCCAAAAAAAATTGGGGGCTACGCCCCCAAACCCCGGTGAGACAACTATGGAAAGTGTACAGTCTTCAACACTTTCACACATGAAAACATGCTCCTCAACCTAACATGAATCTATGAAATTGTATTGATGTGTTTCCCATAATTTTATTATGTACATTATTATTCTATGTAGAGATCGTATTCAATAAAAATTACTACAATAAGATGTTTTAACTCTCAACACCAAAATAAAATCAAACTCTCATATCAGTTGGGAAAGTGTTTTTCCATAGTAAATTTACATATATATTAGATATAATATAATATACTCTTCTTGATTCTTCTCCTATTGTATGGGTTGTTACAAATATTTCTCCTCATCAATATTATGAACAATATGAGGCTAATCCTCCTCGGTTGAACTCATTCGAAACACATGTTTTTCTAGAGACAACTGAGGTGTACACGTGGTGCTTTCTTATTGGCACCTTATCTGCATTTTCCTCCTACTTTGATTGAGAAAAAACTCCATCTCTTTTTCCTCTTCTGAAGGAGTTTTCTCATTCCTACATTTATGAACCTTCATTGTTTACTTCTTCAGTGGCTGTGGAAGCTCGATGTCACACACGTGAGTCTCCTTCCCATCCTTAAGATTTGGCTATAAGTAGATGTAAACTTTGTAATCCTCCTTTATAACTTCCAAACTCATAATTTTTCTTAGGTCCATGTTATTTGTCTCTATGGTCTCAACATATGCCACCTTTGACTCATACCCATATGTTTTGTGTATGGTATGGTAGTCATCATCAACCCTTTCTGTGTTGAACTTAAAGTTTTACACATCCTTTATCATGTTTACCGCACACTTAAAATACTTAGTTGTGAATGAAAATGGTAGTTTGCACCACAGACTCATCTCCCCATTGCTTGGCAGAAAAGTAGAAGATAAAGTAAATAAGAACAACACACAAGTAAGAACAACAAGATATTTGATCATTAATTCATAAATAACTAATAACAATATCTGAATGCCAATTACATCTTGTTCACTTCTCCTAACCCTAGAAACCTATATAATGTTACCCATTACAACACATGATCAATATAACAAGATAGAGTAGTTTTACATATGCAACATCAATACACGCACCTCATACAGACTCTCTCATTTACCCATACAACTCTTTCTCATCAAAACATGACTCCTTTATAATGGGTGTGGCATACCTATTTATACTCGGTGGGAACTTTTCCTTCATTGTTTACATGTTTTAACTCTAATAATAGACCTCCTAACTATAGACCGCATGTCTTTTTAAAATTTTATTTATTCTCCATCTCGTGCTATAAATAGCTCGATCTCATCCATGCCCACATATTATAATTATATGTCTATGTTTTATCCATTCTGCATGTACTTTATCAACCTACATGTTTTGTATCTACCTGCATGTTCTTTATCCAATCTGCATATATTTCTATATTTTCCTTGATATTCATGCCAACTCTATGTTTTCCTATTTTTATGTTGTCACAGATTTAGCTAACTCCCAAAAAAATTATTTATGTGTGGACCTTCGTGCCTTGATGTCTCTTTATATTTTACGTGTGCCTTCACGCACTTGTATTACATCCTTGTTCTCATGCATATTCCTATGCATTCTTCTTGGCCTCTTGGTATATTTATAAATTTCATGTACACACTCTTTCATGTGATCTTCATCCTTATTTGGTGTGGCTTGTGTTTATCCACTTTATCATCCCAACATTACCCCACACTAGGAGTATTTTTCATCCTCGGAAATATAAAGAATACAAGAATAATCTTGAAATAACACCCAAAGAATGAAATAATAAGGGCAATACCCCCAAAAATCATACAATAAATAATGGCTTCCTTGCACACACACACAAGTTTTGGATTATGGTGTTAGAAGGATCTTTGGAAACTCAAGGTTGATCCCATTCTCCGTCTATTTCCACTATTTTAACTCACTAAATACTTTGTATGGGGCTTCCTCAACAATGTCTACAATATTTTATAAAGTTAAACCATCAACCTTATCCTGCAAATCCTTTAATATGACATCCTACTCTGTGGTGATACCCTCTAGTCCATCCACCTTATGCATTACCATTATCTGGATCTCAGCAATAACTTTCTTAATCATGTCACGCTCAGCCTTTGTTGCATCCTTTTTCTCACTAAATTCTTTTAAAATCCTCTCCTGCTCGGTTCTGTTAGTCAAAAATGAGGCCTAAATATTCTTCACTTCTACCTCATCCTCTACAATACACGCATCAAGGATCACTAAAATTTCTTAGAATTTAGCAAAAATTCTCTCATCCTACCATGCATCTTCCCTCAAACTTGCATCAAATGTTTTATATTCTTCTAACTTTTGTTCTACCTTAGATTTATTTATATTGGCCATCTCTTTTGTTATAGGCCCCAGCCCATTTTTCACTTTGACCAACAAGTGTACCAATTAATCCAAATACTCCATCTCCATGTTATGATCAGGTTTGTCCTGCATCACAACATATGGGCATGTGTGCATAGTATTGTTAATAATATCGGTTGCCTCATTGTATGCATCCACTGTTCTTTTATTCTCATCAACCAAATCCTCAGCAAGCCTCTAATTTATCATACCCTTGCACTTTATATCCTTTTACATTATCTTCATTGTGGCCCCTTTACCACTATTTTTCCTTCCTACCTTTGTGACCATCTTATTTAGGGTGTTTCTTTCTCATATGAGAGTTTGGTAGAGTCACTTAGTAGAAAATATTTCAGTTATTTCTTTGATTTCAGCTCCAAGATTCACTTTTTACTAACTTTAAACACTAGCTCCTCCATATGATTTTGTAAATTCCAAGGTAGCCTCTTCCTTGTACGTGGATTGGTTAGCAAAAATTTACCAAGGTTGAAGTTTTGCATTACACCAAACTCTTCTTGTCCAATCAATAGTGCAAGAAATTCCTTTGGGACGCACCATTCATTTTTGAATGTTTTGTGTAGTCTTTTGTACCATTATTCAAGGCATTCCTTATAAGGATTAGAGATTACACCATCGCAAGTATACTTGGAAAACCTTAGTGTTGGTGACTTCTTCTCAATATGGCACTCCAAAATGTTATCCTCTAGGTTATCTAGCACTCTTATCTCCCAAAACACAATAAAAAAAAATATGGAACCCTAAGTGATCTTCTCCCCTTTCTCTGTCTATGTCCTTGCTTCTTCTATGATTCCCTCATCTGTATACAGGGTAATTTTATACTTTGTCTTATGTTCCATCTTATGCACAATATGCAAAAAACTATTTTTCACTTTTGTCCATCTCTCAAAGGCACCCACTTTGCAACTAACCAGGAACACAACCACCATTATGCATGGGTATATAATATTGTAACCTCTATTTCCACCTCATCACACAGGTCGATTTATCTCTCTTCTCCAATGTCATGCAACCCAATAACTCTATCAATTAACTTGGTAGTTAAACACATCCTCTTACATGTGAACTAATAGTAATCTTCATGAACATGTGACATTAACCATTATAAGAGATGCACAGACTTCCAAAAGAAAGGTTACTCATACAATTGAATAACTCCAACCCCTTCCAAATCTTTACATACTATATCATCAAGAAATATCTACTCTTATGCATTCCTTTGGTTAATCTCCCGTAAGACATCCTTCTTGATATATGTTTTATGTCCTTACACCCAGTGATTGTATACAATGATTTTACATTTCTAAAGTTATGATGACCATGGTGTCCCTACAATCACTTCTTAAGTGTACTGCATCTTAGACAACCATTCGTAAAGAGACTCCTTTATGGTTTTCTTTATCTTTGGCACTTTCTTTGGCACCATATTTTACTTATGATGCTTCTGCAAAAAAATTTACCTCCAATATTTGTGAATTATATGACCTAGATACCAAAAAATAAAGAGTTCTTCTTTTCTCATGACATACCTTTGATGCTTCAATCCTTTCCCAATCAAATTTCATGCCCTTTCCCAATCTATGAATCACTTTGTGTCATAACTATATTATTTCACTGTCAAACCCTGGTTCTTTAACCCACTATCATAACCCTTCCTTCAACCCATCTTTCACTCATCTTCCACCTATCCAAGGATCTCTCTCTCTATGTAGAAGGTTCTCTATGTGGTTTCCTTATCCATATGTGATCCATACCCTGGTTCACTTTTGTTCACTTTTCCCTTTTTGCACTTGTTCATAGCTGAAATATCTTACACACTAGTTGTCAAATAGCAAGGTAAGAATGACTCTGTTTTCCCTCCTTTTATAGACATTTTAATTTCTAGCTATATTAATTACTCTTCACCTACCACCGCTTTAACACTTTTTAGATTTAAAGTGTCTTTTCTAATTTTCTCATTTTTTCTTATTTTTTCCCACCATTTTCCACAAGATTCTTCCATGCACGATAGTCCATAACCTTCTGGTGCGCTACTACTTCCCATTCTGCAGACTTATTTTCATGCACCCCCCACTACACACATTCTTCCTTTGTGCCACTTACCAAGTATTTTTCACTTTTCATTTGTGCTACCTCCCTCATGTTATACAGCGTAGTGTTCCATTCATCAAATTTCATGTGATAAATTCCATCACGTCAAACATATACGAACAATTTAAAAAATCTGCACACATTCGCACCCCATCAAGATAATCACAAGAAGAATACTTTCCCCAACGTACTTTTTCCTTCTTCTAATGTGCACCTTTATCTACCTACCCCACATTAAAAATCATGCGCAGTCCTCTATGTACCAGTCTTGAATAAACATCATCAACTCCTACATGTGAATGCACTTATTATAAAAAACAAAAGCAAAACAAAAGTGTAAAGGGAACATAAACCATATGGAAATACTACCTTATTACAAACCTTTAAGAAAGAATTTTATTTATAGTAGGGCTTTATCCTATTCCTAATAAATTAATCAGGAAACATGGTGTCATCCAACACCTATAACTGGCATGCACCTAAATCAAGTATCTTGGTTACTTTAAATGGTCCTAACCAATGAAATTTGACCTTCCCATGGTGGTGCATAGACTTTGAGCCGTATAAAAGCACCATCTTCCCCATAGTAAAAGACTTGTTCTTAATATTCCTATCATAACAAGCCTTTTGTCTTTCCTTTTCTATCTTTTGAATCCATCACACAATTACACGTCATTCATCCAATTACATATTTTTATCAATGTGCTCATCCACTAAGTTCTCATATGTAAGTCCTCATATATGCACAATACACAAGGAGGGTAAAATGAATTCCAAAGGTAAAAATATCTCCACACCAAACACTAATTGAAAGGGTGTGGCCTTATTCAACCTCTTATATGGAGTCATGTATGCCCATAAAAAACTGATACTTTTTCATCTCAATAATATCTACCTACATCACATTATTTTTTTCAATGTATGTCCTAAGATCTTATTGAAGGCCTCTGTAGTACCGTTAGCTTGTGGGTGATAGGGGGTAGTCTTATGATGAGCTACCATAAATTATGCCATTAATATTATAATTATATAATTTAGAAAATTGATTTAACAAACATATGAATTATGTTAAACCCTAATTGTAGAGTCAAAACAAAATAATAAGTAATAAAGTACAGATCTAAATGAAGCAATAAGCAAGATAAAATTGAAATCCTAGGTGCAAGAGAGAGGATAAAATATGTATTTGATATTTTAATGATCCTGAAGTTGTACTGAGATAGAAAAATTTTGGAACATGAAGGCAAATTGTCACAACCAAGCCCAAAAAATTGCAGAAGTGTTGGAAATATCGGGACTAGGGTGCCTAGATTGATTCATGGGGTGCCTGGGTTGGGTCAGGGGTGTCAAGGCACTAAAGGCCGGTTATAGGCACAAATGACTACGTAGAATCTTAGAAAATGATTTTTTTTGTGTCATTTCAATGTCGCTACCCTTTGATGTTGATCACTTGTATGTCACACTAATCCCACAAGATTAACCTGTAACCTACAAAGAGAAATAACACCTATAAAACCCTAAAGTACATCAAATCCTAATAATAAAAATATGAAAATGGGAAGTCAGACTAACCCTAGTGGTCACCTAACCAAGTGAGCTTACAACCAAGCAATGCACTACATTTCAGACTCTATGCAATTTTGTGTGTGTCTATGTAGAATTTTTCCCTAGGTGGTTCTTGTGTCAGACGCACTTGAATAGTGAGCAATAGCTAGATGTAGCTATGTAGATAGATGTGTGGATGGAAAAATAAAATTCCCCTCCTATGAAGTGTATGTAGAATAATTTGGTCCCTTCTCCATTGAATGATAGCTAGATGGATGCTTTGATGCTCTTAGAATGCCTTTGGATGTAACCTTAGGTGATGGTAGTAGATGTTTAGTGTTTGGTCCTTTATTATGGTCACATATCTTTATATTTATATGATTCCCTTGTTTTAATTTTGTAATTAACCATTAAAAGTATGACCCATAAGAAAACAAATTACCCAATAGCTTGAAGAGGCCTAAAAGAGATGAGCAAGATAAAAAGAGGTCGAGGCACCTATTATCCATATTTCGCGCCCTGGGCAAAGTATTAGATCAGCCATGAGCCCGCATAGAAAGAACTAGAGAAATCATGATTCTAACCATGTAAATAGGTTACAAGGGGACTCTACAATGGAAGTGGTGGAGCCTACAAAGATCAAATGACCCTATGTAGGAGAAACTCAGAAAACAACTCTGTCGGGAGAATCTGTGTCTTAAATCCATTCTACATGTTACAGGTGGGCTCAAAAATAGAATAGAAGGGTCAGAGAAGGAGGAGCAGTGTCACAGAGAAGTAAACAGAAAGAAAGAGAAGAAACAAAAAATATCTAAAGTCTTCGGGCTCAAAACAGTTCAGAAGGAGTCCAAAAATCAACTAAGTATGTAGGAGGAAGTAGAGAGCCACACGTGTCAGCATGACACTTCTCCAAGGTTAAATCCAAAAAAGGAAGCTCAAACAAGTACCAGGCTTTCACACATCCATAGCCCCAAAATGTTAGACCAACCGTTGAAAATTCTTCAACTCAGTGAAAGGGGTGAGGTGTCAGCTTAGTGTAATTCCAAAATGGGAGCCCAAGGTAGAGAATCAAACTTGTGCTAGCCCTTCATGTAGCAAATGGTCAACAGAGGTCAAAAGGTAGACAGATCAGGTCTCAAAAAGGGCTAAGTATAGAAGTGCTGGTGGAGAGAGACCATGTGTCTGTCCCACACTATTCCAAAAGAAAAATATAGAGGCTACCCTGAAGCAAGCGCTATCCCTCCACGTGTCCCATATTAAAAAGGGGTCCCTTTTTCGAACGTATTTTTCCCGCCTTTTTGTATAGGCCTGATATAAACTTCGAAGGGACATATCTTTCAACTTGAGGCTCAAATTATTACAAATATGTCACCGTTGGAAAGATATTGGCCTCATTTAAACCATGGAGATCTAAAAATTTAAGTTTGGGGAGGCTAAGTAGGAGAAAAATTAATGCATGATCTATTTTTCCCCAAAACCCAGATCATTTTCAATCTAATCCGTCATTTCCTCCTTTGAGGTTTCGAATAAGAAATTGATGCATCTAGAAAATTTTGGGGGCAAATTTTATGGGAAGCATTAATAGTGGTGGTTGAGCTTAGAACTATTTTTCCCACTTCTCTCTCTTTCTCCCCTGCGTGTTGAATCTATAAAAGCAGGGTCGAAACTCATTGTAAAGGGTTGGAAATTCTTTTATTTTTGCAGGATCCCCTTTCCTTCTAGAAAAGGAATTCATGGAGTTCAAAACTTCCATTTAAATTACAATATGTTGCCTACCTTCTGGCCATTTGTAATGCATTGTATCAATCTACAGAGCAATAAAACACGTTTGTGATTGATTTTAGATCATTTCTTGTCTCCTTTTCTGTCATCTGGTCTTTCATTATAAATCTGATTATCTGTGCTTGATTATCGTATGCATTTTGTTGGTTATTGTCTATCAGCAAAACTAATGTTCATCATTCCTTCAGTGCATCACCTTGTAGCTTAGTTTTGATTTCTTGTATTCCTTTTATCCATGTCTTCTTGGTAAAAGTTATATTAGGTTTAGGAATAGGTCCTTTGCAAGTTTTCACACATGCACCTAAATAGAGGAATAGGAACTAGCCTTTAATCTAGAGAGTTTTCCCATCTGTAAATTCCCACACTTTGGGGAAAACTTGATTTTATTCAAATCACACCAAATGAATCTGCCTTAGAAAAGTACGATCTGACGACTCATTTGGGGGTGTTGTGATTTTGCACTAACAGGTTTGGCATGCCTGGTGGGAGAAGAAGTCTCCATATTTATTACAGTAAGATTGATGTGCACTTTCCGTGATTCTAGATTTTAAGAAGATTTTAACTACACATCTGACGACTCCAAAAGGGACAAAATCCACTGGTTTTAGCATTCCAAGTTTCCCAAGTTCATGAGAAGGATACAAACAAGGTCAAGAACAAAAGAAGAAGGACATTTTGTACACCTACACTTGTCTCTAGACTGAAGGAGGAGAGGAAGAAGAGCCCAGAGGTCTCTATCTCCACCAAACAGAGCCTTATCAACACCTACTCCTAATAGGTCATACTTTCAGTCAAGAAGATTTCTCATGCCAATCAGGATGGCACAACCAAATCCTTATGTCAATTTCACCGGGTAGCAGCCCACTCACTCTAAATGCACAAAATCCAATCCCGGTGGTAGCATTAAAGAGCATCCCATATTTCACTGGAGAAAACCAGACTTCTCCTTATGACCACATTTAAGACATTACAAATGTTTGTACAATCCATGAGATCACCGAGATGGACATTGCAGTCAAGTTGATAGCCTCTTCACTCAAGGGTAAAGCTTCACAATGGTTCAGGATCCTAGCAACACACTCTATTCAAACTTGGGACCATCTGTGTGGAGCTCTTCATGACCAGTTTGGAGAAAAAAGAGATAACCTATCCTTGTTGGAGAAACTAACAACAATCAAGAGAGATCTGAATAAGCATTTGATGGATTTCAACCTAATATTTCAATGGACCTGAGATAGGATTCCAGTGGTAGTAAAACCCATAGAAGAAGTTGCCTTCTTAAACTTTCTTAGAGCTTTAAATTCCAATATTGCTTTAATGATTCATTCAATAGGGGGAACAACCTTACCTTCAGCTTATATCCTTTCCTTATGATTTGAGAATCATTTAATTCAGGCTGGAAAACTTGATCCTAGGCCATTCATGCCTCTATACCCCAAATTAGGAAACCCAAGTACTAGTCAAGCACCCACATTAGCTCTTATACCTACCCCGAAGAGTCAAAGTTCATATGAAACCTCCACCTCATCATCTAACACCTAAAAGGAGCTTCAGGAAGTTATGAAATAGCTTCAAAACTTGGGGAATGAGTTAGTAACCATTAAAATACAACAAGCTCAGAGTTCTAGGCCATATCAACCTTAGGCTTAGTATCAAGCTAGACCCCCATATCAACAAAATAGACCACCATCTTAGGTTGTAAATCAGAGTCAACACCAAGGACAACCTCAATCTACTATACCTTTCAGGTCATATGATCCAAACACATCTTCAACATCAAGTGCATTGGTTTCAACACAAAATAATATGGCACAAGAATATGATTGGTGTTTCCCATGTAATTAGCCACATAATCAATCAATGTGCTTCAAAGGTGAAAACCATTGGTGTGTCACAAGAACCTAACCAAGAATAAAATCAACAGCAAGGAGCTCACCAAGAGGGACCTCCAAGTGAAACTATGCTGGTCAATTAGCAAGCCGAAGACTTCTATGGAATGAATCAGACTCCTTCTCAAAGTACAACTGTTAATACATGGTCCAAGAAGAGAAATATTGGAGAAGGAAAACCACTAAATTCAGGTAACCCTCAATCCTCCATTGCTCCACAAGATATTGGCCTTCAAAATAAAATTCCCCAATATGCAGAGCCAATCCAAGCCACCTTCCAAATCCACTCAAGCACTGGTTATAGCAACCCATGTGCAAGAGAAAAATGTTCCAGGGAAGGGACAACAGAAGGATAGATATTTTAATATCATTGAGCAAATGAAAAAGACAAGTGTGAACATTTCACTATGGGAGTCACTAGCCATTCTAGGGTAGAGGGATCTGTTACAGATTGATATGGCCAATTGGTCAAGCTCAAATGAACCCCCTAACTAGCAAGAGAAAGTGCTTACCAATATAACTCAACCTGGGGGAAACCATCTAGAGAAATAAGGTAAGAACTTGAGACCTCCTCCATTCTATGTTTCATTAATCATTGGGAATAATAAATTGGTGAATAATTGCATGATTGATTTGGGGGAAAGTAGTTTTGTAATGCCCAAACAAATAGGTGATCAACTGGATCTCCAGTATGAAGTCATCTCTAGAGGGGTAGTACAATTGGATGGGACAACAGTGAAAACTATTGGAATCATCAAGGATCTGAGCCTCACTCTGCATGCTTGCCCCAATGTGACTATATTGCAGAACATATCATTCATAGACTTTCCACCACATTTTGTATTGGGTTTTTCCATGGACTTCACTGCCAAAATTGGGGGCTATTTGTCTGCTGACTAGTCGCATATGCTCTTTAGAATAAGGTATGGAGTGAAGGCCATAATCAGATCTGAGTCCATAGTAGATTATCACATTGAGTCTTATGTGTCTAGCCCAATCAATGCAAATTGTTTGGCTTTTGATCAGGAGGACCTCCTAAACACTTGTGAGGTGGATACCAAGGTGGGGTGTATCCTAAACAAGACTCTCAAAAAATGGGTTGTCAAATAACATGATTTTGATCCCTACAAGGAGATAGAAGAATTTGAGCTAGGAGTCTATTGTTTGCATGAGGAGAATCATCCTCTTCCTGACATCATTAAGCCAAAACACAAAAATGAAAATGAAGTATGACAATTGTTCTTTGATGGCTCGAGGAGTAGACAAGGAGATGGAGGTGGTGTAATGTTGGTTTCACCCCAAGGTATGAAATATTATTCAACCTTCAGATTTCAATTTTCTTGCTCAAATAATACTGTTGAATATGAGGCTTTGGTCCATGGTCTTCATTGGGCAAGGAAACTAAGAATCAAGAATTTGTAAGTTTTTGGTGACAGTGAATTAGTTTCCAATCAAGTCAAAGGACAAAATATTGTCAAGAATGACCTACTTAAAAGCTACAAGAATAGGGTATGGGATCTCATTGAGGAATTCAAATCCTTTAACATTATGTTCATACCCAGAAAGGAGAATGAAGCTGTTGATAGGCTTGTAGCAGTTGGAGCAACATTTTATGTAGTTGACAACATCAAGAGAGACAAAGGATAACCACATATCCATGTGATTGTGAGGCCAACAGTGCTAGATAACAAGACATGATGGCAGGTGTTTTGAGAATGATTAGTAGATCATTAATTTCTTACAAGAGGAAGATAAATTCTCAGCTAGGAATCAAGACAAATTAGAGCAGCAATATGGAGATCAAATAGTGCAGCTACATACAAACAAGCTTCCCAAAGGTTTGGGTGACATTGGAATCTATCTTCAACCCTAATGATCAGTTTTGAAAGGAGAAGGATAACATACATATCAAAGGAGAAGATTCATAGTCAATTCTAGTTGGAGAGGAAAAAACACTTCAAATTGGCAAAGTGTCCACCGAGAAAGAAAGATATGAATTCATGTAACTTTTCTAATAGTTTCCAGATGTATTTTCTTGGATCTATGAAGACCTAAAGGGTTCAATCCGAAGCTAGCACAACACACAATTGAATTAGCCCCAGATGCTAAGACCATCAGGAAAAAGCATAGACAAATCAATCCACACATTGAACCTCTAATGAAGAAAGAGCTAAATAAGCTAATAGAAGCAAGTATTATATTTCTAATCAAACACTCAATCTGGGTTGCAAACTTGGTCTCAGTCAGGAAGAAGAATGGAGATATTAGGTTGTATGTAGACTTTTGAGACTTGAACAAAGAATCACTTAAGGACCACTACCTACTCCCCTCAATGGAGCAGATCTTGCAAGTGGTGTTTGGATTAGAGAGATTCTCTCTCCTAGATGGCTACTTAGGGTACAATCAGATAATGGTGAAAGAAGATGATCAATTCAAAACAGCTTTCACCACCAAATGGGGCACCTATGCCTATAGAAAAATTCCATTTGGATTTTCTAATGTTGGATCCACTTTCCAAAGGGCAATGGATATGGCCTTCAAACGGATGATCAACAAAATAGTATAGATCTATCTGGATGGCATTACTGTGTTCTCCAAAAATACAGAAGATAACCTTTTTCATCTAAGACAGGTGTTTCAAAGATGTAGGAGATTTGGGGTATCATTAAACCCTAAAAAATGTTCTTGGCCCATGAGGGCAGGCTTCTAGGCCATATTGTGTCAAAGGAAGGTTTGGAAATTGACCTAGAGAGAGTTGAAGTAATAAGAGCATTTTCATTACCAAGCCATAAGAAATCTCTTCAAAGCTTATTAGGAAAAATCAATTTGTCCACAAGTTTGTACCAAACTTTTTTGCCCTTATCAAACCAATAACGTTGATGTTGAAGAAGAGCTTGTAATTTATGTGGATAGTTGAAGGAAGAGCAAGTTTTGAGGCCATCAAAGAAGCTATATCACAAACTCCAACTCTCATGAATCCATATTTTTCTAATGACTTCATATCATATGCCTTTGGTGGCAATGACACAATTTCTGCAATCTTAGTACAGCAGAACAAAGAAGGTACAGAGAATCCAATTGCCTTCTTCAGCCAAGGCCTAGAAGATTATGAAGTGAGATATTTTTTCATTGAAAAGAAAGTCCTAGCAGTGATCAGAGGGTTTAAAAAGTTTAAACATCTGGTTTCAAAAATAAAATCCAACTGTTATTCTCTCATGTAGGAGTTAAGGACTTTCTTCTCAGCAAAGATCTAAACGAAAAACATGCAGGATGGATCACTTGTGTCATCGAGTATGACATTGAGATCAAGGTTACTAAGTTGGCCTGTGGAAAGGGATTTTTTAAACAACTAGCCTCGAGTCAATAAGAGGAAGCAAGTGGTGAAAAGGAATTTGTTTTTGTCCTGCAAAATAGTCAAGAGGAAGAAAATGAGGATGTTCCCACTCCTTGTTGAACTAAAAATATGGTGCACTTCCTTCAAACAGGCCTATGTCCTCCAAAAATGAGTAAAACACAAAGGAGACATTTTAGACTACAGGGCATCCCATATGTGCTTATTGATGGTGCCTTGTTCAAGAGGGACATCAATGGTGTTCTGTTAAGATGCATTGGGACAGATCAGATTGAGAGCGTGTTACAAGAGTTCCATGATGAAGCAGCTGGAGGCCATTTTTCTCCATGGGTGATAGCACTTAATATCATGAAGGTAGGTTATTATTTTCCTAGGGTGTTTAGCGACTACTATGCATGGATCAAAAAGTACAAAAATTGTGCATTCTTCAAAGGAAAAGAAAGGCTAGCAGCACTTCCATTGCACCCAATTTCAGTTGACCAACCATTCATGAAATGGGGATTTGACTTCATTGAAGTCATCAATCCAAATTTGAGCCAAGGCCACAAATGGATTATGACAGCAACAAACTATTTCACCAAGTGGACCGAGGCATTGGCATTCAAAGAAGCTAATGAGTCTAGCATATTAGATTTCTATGAAGGGATAATGACCAGGTTTGGAGTGCCAACCAACATTATATCAGACAATGCATTGGCATTCATAGGTTCCAAAATCACATAATGGGCCATTAGGAATGGGATTTACTTGAGCACTTCATCAAAGTATTACCCTCAATGTAATGGCCAAGCTGAGTCCACAAACAAGAACCTGCTAAAGATTGTCAGAAGAACTCTAGATGAAAATCAAAGAACTTGGCACATGAAACTCAAATCAGCCTTACGGGCTGATAGGACAAAACCTAAGAGGTCTACAGGTAGATCTCCATTCAAAATTGTTTATGGGAAAGACGTAGTGTTTCCTATATCACTTGAGTTTCCAGCTTTGGAACTCATGAAGCAGCTAGAGATGTCAGAGTTTGGACTAATGGAGGCCAAGTATGCAGAGCTGATGGAGTTAGAAGAAACCATAAAACATGCACTTCAAACAATGGAGAAGGATCATGTCTTAATCAAGAGATGCTTCAACAAGAAGGAAAGAGCAAGGACCTTCCAAGAAGGAGACCTAGTTTTGAAATGGTATGTAGATAGGGTAAAACTAAGAAGGCATTCCAATTTTGATTCCATTTGGAGTGGCCCTTACATGGTCACAAAATGTAAAAGTAGCAATGCTTTCCAATTTTCTACATTATATGGTGAAGATTTTCATATTCCAATGAATAGAATCTATCTTAAACATTGCTACTAGAAGGAAAGTTCTCACTTTGTACATACTAGTTTAGTTTCTCATTCCTCTAAGTGTTTGTGCACATTGTCTTGTTGTATTTTAGGTTGCTTTTCTCCTAAATGCTTTGCATGCTCTACATGTTCTACCCTGAGCATGTATGATTTCAAATTTTGTATATAGTTGTGGTGTTGTGTTTTTTTGCTCTTGCATAGCCCATTCAGAGACAAATGAAGCCCCAGGTCAAAGCAATTTTTTACTCTCAGAAACCATTGTTTCAATATTTCTTATGAAAATTGAGAGTGTAAATATTCAGGCTCATGAATTAGGGGCAGATCAGTATCAACCCATCATTTTTGACTCCATGTCCACTAGATATGATAAGGCAATTGGTCTTTTCATCTAGCAAGCAGATACCCCTGTGATTTACAAAATTGTTATCCATATTTCACCCCCTAGAAAAGTATTGGATAAGCCACGACCTCACACAGGAAGAACTAGAGAAATCATGATTATAACCCTATAAACAGGTTTCAAGTGGACTCTACAATGGAAGTGGCGGAGCCTACAAAGATCAAATAACCCTATGTAGGAGAAACTCATAAAACGGCTCTTTTGGATGAATCTGTGTCTTAAATCCATTCTACAGGTTACATGTGGGCTCAGAAATAGAATAACAGGGTCATATAAGGATGAGCAGTGTCACAAAGAAGCCAAGAGAAAGAAAGAGAAGAAACGATGAAGATCCGAAGTCTTCAGGCTCAAAATAGTTCAGAACGAGTCTAAAAATTGACTAAGTATGGAGGAGGCAGCGGAGAGAGCCATGTGTCAGCACGAAGCTTCTCCAAGGTCGAATCCAAAAAAAGAAGCCCAAATGAGTGATAGGCTTCCACGCATCTAGAGCCCTAAAATGTTACACTAGTCGTTGAAA
Organism: Taxus chinensis; assembly: GCA_019776745.2. Classification (NCBI taxonomy): domain Eukaryota; kingdom Viridiplantae; phylum Streptophyta; class Pinopsida; order Cupressales; family Taxaceae; genus Taxus; species Taxus chinensis. The sequence continues at coordinate 675,006,279 of CM034150.1, read as the reverse complement.
ATTCTCTGACTCAACAAAAGGGGCTAGGTATTGGCTCAACACAATTCCAAAATGGGAGCCCAAGGTAGAGACTCAAACTTGCGCTAACCCTCCACGTAGAAAATGGTCAACAGAGGTTAAAAGGTGAATAGGGAGGCCCTCAAAAAGGGCTAAGTATAGAAGTGTTGGTAGAGAGAGACCACGTGTCAGCCCCATGCTATTCCAAAAGCAAAATATAGAGGCCACCTTCAAGCAAGTGCCATCCCTCCACATGTCCCATATTAAAAAGGGGTCCCTTTTTCAAAATAGTTTTCCCACCTTTTTGTATGGACCTGATACAAAATTTGAAGGGATATATCTTTCGACTCATGGCTCAAAATATTGCAAATCTAACACTGTTGGAAATATCTCGGCCTCGTCTACACCATGGAGATATGAAACTTTAAGTTTGGGGAGGTTAGGTGGGAGAAAAATGGAGAAACATCTTTAAGGCCATTAATATAGGATCTATTTTTCCCCAACTACCAGATCAGATTCAATCTGATCCGCTGTTTCCTCCTCCTTTGAGGCACCGAATAAGAAATTGATGCAGTCAAGACAAATTTGGGGGTAGATTTTATAGGAGGCATTAATAGCGGTGGTTTAGCTTGGAACTGTTTTTCCCGCTTCTCTCTCTTTCTCCCCTCTATGTTGAATCTATAAAAGCAGGGTCAAGACTCAGTATAAAGGGTTGGACATTCTTCTATTTTTATAGGATCCCCTTTCTTTCTGGAAAATGAATTCATGGAGTTCAAACCTTCCATTTAAATTACAATATGTTTCCTACCTTCTGGACATTTGTAATGCATTATATCAATCTACAGAGAAATAAAACACGTTTTTGATTGATTTTAGATCCTTTCTTGTCTCCTTTTCTCTCATTTAGATCTTTCCATTATAAATCTGGTTATATGTGCTTGATTATCATATGCATTTTGTTGGTTTGTGTCTATCAGCAAAACTGGATTTTCATCATTCCTTCAGTGCATCGCCTTGTAGCTTAGTTTTGATTTCTTGTATTCCTTTTATCCATGTCTCCTTGGTAAAACTTAGATTAGGTTTAGGAATAGGTCCTCTGTAAGTTTTCACGCATGCAACTAAACAGAGGAATAAGAACCAACCTTTAATATGGAGAGTTTTCCCATTTGCAAAGTCCCACACATTGGGGAAAAACTCAATGTTATGTGAATCACACCAAATGAATCTTCCCTAGAAAATTAGATCTGATGACTCATTTGGGGGTGCTATGATTTTGCACTAACAACACCCATATAAAACAAGGATGCCTATAAACTAAAAAAGTCGTGGATAGGAATTGGTGTTCTGAATAGTCATTGATGTCTATGCGGCCACATAATATAAAGTATCGAAAGATATACTAGGCAATAGGGTGGGTAAGGACCAGAAGTGCCCCCCCAAACACAAACCCCAAGGCCTTAATATACTGCATAGTTCAGCCTTGGGCCGACCTTTATCAAACTCAACGCAGATCGCTTGCATATTAAAAACAAGTTCCTTTGATTTTAAGATATAGATAGACAAACCCCAACCTGTTTGATTTAGTGTCTACAGTTTCCCCCTTTAGGATGACCCAATCAATACTCAACGCACAACATTGCACTTAGATAAGAGATTTTTCCCTATTTTGAACCATATATATCATATTACGATTTTAGCATACCCTGAGAATACATTTTGTAGAAATAGTGTGGAGTGATATTAAATGAAGTGTGGAAGCTATAGAAGAGGAAGTGACCCTAGGGGTGAAAGTGTATGTGTTTATGTCACGTTTGTACTTGTTGTAATTTTCACTTGATGTGGTTGATGATGTGACTATTGCTTCATATAAGGATGGAACCCTAAATCTGTGATGAGTGATCATCAGTGTAGAAATTATCCTGAAAATGTTGTAAAAGAGTGATTTGTATATAAACATATAAAATCACGCCAAGAATGAGTATAACCAAGCTAAAACATAACAATCTCACGTGAAGTGCATAGTTTTCCCTTAGCTCCATGGCAATCTCTTGCCAAACTAAATCATAAGAAGTGTAGCAAATAAGAGGATTATGGTGTTATTATATATCCTTTGACTGCTTCCCGATGATTTATAAGGACCACTAGGGATTTTATGGGTCAACCCTAGATCTAAGGGCAATCCCACATGAATAGAATCCAATGAGAAAATATGACATGTTGATCCCTACAGGATTTTGCCTATGCTATTAGAAAAATGAACTATGGGTTAGACTGAAGTGAACCATGTTGATTTGAGAAAAAATAAATAAATGCTCCTTGGTCGTAGGCTCCTAGGATAAATAAATAATTAAATAATCATTTGACTATCATAGATTTATTTAAATAAATGATATTGTGCATGGGTAATTAGTTAATGATTTAAAAGATTAAATTAATTAGATTTAAAATGTATAGTTAAATAACTATATTATCGAAATGGGGGTGTTAAGTTTAAACCAAATTAGGAGATGATCCCCTTTATAACTTAAGAGAATTTTCATTAAAATGCGGTTAAAATAATGGGATTAATTAGTGAATATTGTAAAATAAATCCCTTAATGGAACCCTTAGAAGAGGTTGGATTCTGAAATGCATTTTAAATTAAATTAATAATATTTAATTATTAATCTAATTCTATATTACCTTATGAATGTGTAGAGTTAATTAAGACATAATTAAAGTATATTGACTTCATAAATTTAAAAAACAAAAAAAATCACTGTAATTTTCCTAAGTTGAGGTTTGACATTGTTTTGGTGCGTCGTAATGAAGTTTGATGATGGTTTTGCCAAATTCATACATTTTGTAGCGTTACAATGTTGATATGAAACATATGCCCTACATAGGAAGGGAATATGATTAGTAGAAACTAAGGCACATCCATGCAAAGTGGAATCTCACAAGAAAATCAAAGCTAAAGCATCCAATAGCATACAATGCAAAAAATTATATCATAGTTAGTAAACAATGGCATATGAAAGAAAATAGTAGAAAGAAAATAATCAGACAACGATGGTGACAAACAGACTTGCAAATCAAATTATGTGATGTGTAAAAAAGTAGATGCCCCTAGGAGCCATTGTGGGACTGGTAAGAGGTACACTACTTAACATCAATGTTGTGTAAAATGATCTGTATAAAGTATGCATTCGCAACTAGAAGGCAAGTGGATGCACATGTGTATATATAAAGATAATGACATTCAAAATATCTCTCTAGCATGTGTAACAAAGTGTACATGTAAGCATAAGAAAGAAAGATTAAATGTAACCAAGATATGGAATATGTTGTGAATGTGAATGGAATGGAATGCAACGTGAGTGTGATAGAAAGTGTGCCTCTCGAGAGAATGTGAATGAGTATGGACGAGATGAGGTTCATTTATAAAAGACCCCTCAGTAGTCAAGAATGAACCATAGAACGAGAGTGCATCATCAGGAAATTGTTTGAATTAGTGGGCTAGAAAGATGTGATAGAATGAAGCATATAGCATAGAGAGTCAGTAAGTGTAGTGAGGTTCATTTCAGATTTAGACCCTTAGTAATTGATTATGAACCGTGGAACTAGAGTTCATCATAGGGTAGTTTTTTGTGATGAATTTGTGCTATAAATATGTGTAGTGAGTGTGCCAAGTGTGAAATATGTCATGTGTATAATGTGAGGTTATTGAATGCAGTATGCCCTAAATAATCAAGTGTGAACCATAACAGGAAAGTCTATCATCAAGAAATGGTTTGAATATGTGTGAAAAAATATATGATTGTGAAATAGAGAGTGTAGACATTGTGTGAGTGTGGTGAGGTTCATTTCAGATTTAGACTCTCAGCAATCGAGTATGAACCGTGGAACTAGAGTGTTTCATCGTGAAATGGTTTGAATATGTGCACTAGAAAGATATGATCATGAAGTAGAGAGTGTGTGAATGTGTTGAGGTTAATTTCATATTTAGACACTCAACATTCGAGTATGAATAGTGTAACTAGAGTGCGTCATCAGGAAATGGTGATACAGGTGTATCAAGATGCATAAGATGAGTGTGAAAGACTAGATCCAAAGTGCAGAGTGAAATAGTAGAAATGCAAGACATCTAAAAATGCTAGAAGGGGGGAAGAGTAAGCATGATGTATCCAAAGTGAATGATGATGAGTGAGCTATTTGAGGAAATTAAACGGTAAAGATTCTCCACCCAATGCTTGCAGAGATAAAGGCGTGTGACCATGCTCTAAGATCAGTGATGTATGGGACCAATGATGTAGTGGTGAGTGACTAAAATTTTCATGAGACCTATGAGGTGATGGACACATATGTGAAGGAGAACACATAGGTGATGTATACCTACGTGAAGAAAACTAAAGAGGTGATGTATTCATATGTGAAAGAGATGTCTGAGAAGTGGGTCTAGACTGATAATATGGACTAGTAGACTAATGAGACCAATTAGGTCATGTGCAAACAAGAGAGCTAGGAGTAAATTGTGCTTTTGATTTGAAATATTGTGGGTACCTAGATGTGCTAGTGAGTGTAATAAAAATATCAATAAGAGGCTACGGCTATGGTGTGCATGGTGGAACTCCATTGATGATAAATACTTACTTTTTGTGAATGAAATTTATACATAAGTGATTCATAGAAATGATAGTGTGAGTAGCACAAAGCTAGGAAATACCTAAGAGTCACAACAAAATATAGAAATTATGATAAACCCTAATTACATAGTCACAATGAAATAATAAGTAATAAAGTACATATTTGACCTAAAAAAATAAGTAAGATAAAAACGAAACCCTAGGTGTAAGAGAGGGGATAAAATATTTATTTGATTTTTCAATGATCCTGAAGTTGTACTGAGCTGGAAAACTGTTGGAACAAGAAGACTAACTATCGCGATTGAGCCCATAAAATTGTAAAAGTGTTATAAATGCTTAGATTAGGGCACCTGTACTAGGTCATGGGTTCTTAGGTGCTAGAGACTAGTTCTAGGAGGCTCTGACTGCATAGAACCCCAGAAAATGATTGTTTTGTGTCAGTTCAATGTCACTACTCTTCGGTGTTGATCTCCTATATGTCACACTAAGCCCGTAAGATTCTCCTATAACCTACAAAGATAAATAACACCTGCAAAACCCAAAATCACATCAAATCCTAAAAATAAAAAGATGCAAATGGAAAGTCAGACTGACCCCGGTGGTCACCCAATAGAGTGAGCTTACAATTAAGTGTTGTACTACATTTTAGATTCCTTGTAGTTCTGCATGTGTGTAGAATCATGCCCTAGGTGGCTCTTGTGTCACACACACTTGAATAGTGAGCAATAGCTAGATGTAGCAATGTAGATAGATGTTTGAATGGAAAAATGAACTTCCCCTCCTATGAAGTGTATGTAGAAGAACTCAGTCCCTTGTCCCTTGAATGATAGCTAGATGGATGTTTTCATGTTCTTAAAATGAATTTGGATGCAACCTTAGGTGATGGTAGTACATGCTTAGAGTTTTGTCCTTTATTATGGTAACATATCTTTATATTTATATGATTCCTTTGTTTGAATTTTGTAATTAACCACTAAAAGGCTAACCCATAAGAAAACAAGATGCCCAAAAAAGGTGAGAAAAATACAAAGAGGTTGGGGGCACCCAGAGGGGATGAAGGCACCTGGGAGCTGGCATCCTAGCTAGGCACTGGTGTTCAGACTCATAAAATTTGAAGTATCAAAAGTCATACTAGAAAATAGGGTGTGTAAGTCCAAGAAGAAAACCAAAAAGAAAGTAAAAAGGCTAAAGACAGTGGTCAAGTAGCACTTTTCTCGCTTAGGAATCATATGAATACATGTGATTAGGACCTAAAAATATAACCAAAGTGCATGATTTAGTGTCTACATAAATGAGTTTCCCTATCACTGGTAAGGCTCAATGGGAAGTCATACACACTAATGATATTTTCCCATAAAAATATTGTTGATGTAGATGCAGTGCAATCCTTTATGGGCATTACTTATACCCACCTTGTCAAGTAATATGTACATGTGATAATTTAATACACGTGTGCCCTCCATTAGGCCAAAAAATTGTATTTCCCATTTCTTAAAAGGCTCTATGCTTGTTTTAGGTTGTAACGAGATTTCATCATGGTTTCTTGGTTCCCCTATTCGTTGACAATGATCACATGATTTGAAAAAGGCATTAGTATTTTTATAAATTGTCTCCGGCCATAATCCAATAAGTAATATCTTGTAAATTATAGATTCGTCTTCATAATACCTCAAAAAATCATGACATGTATCTCTTCCTTGATGGTGTTACACTCATGCTCCAACACACACCTGTGTAGAACTTTTCTCTACCCATTTTATATAGGTCTCCTCCGAATAGATGATATGGTGTAGTGTGAATGGAGATATTCTTATTTTCCAATGTATTCATTCCTTTAGGAAGAACTTATGTGCAAAAGAATACTACAATTTATTCCAATTCAATAGGCACACACTGTGATTTGAATAACTGATAATCTATCATAGTTCCCTCTATGATTTGTGCATCTTTACTAGATTTTATCTATGAAAAGTGATTTGGTCATAAAATAAATTTTCCAATATTGAATATAATGGAAAAATCAAAATTTCAGAATAAAAGGATCCAATGACAGATGCATTCTTATAAAATTGGCTTATTAACCGAATATTTAAGTGTCATGTGATTAGTGTAAAAGATAAATGGTGTTGCTAGAAGTTTTTGTCTAAACTTGTGAAGTGTGTACACCATTGAAAATGTCTCACGCTTTGTGGTTGTGTAATTTTTTCGGTTGGTGTCATCTTCCTACTTGAAAAACAAATAGGATGGTCCATATTACCTTCCCCTGGATGAGCTAAAAATGCACCAATTGTTGTTATGGAAGAATATACATGAACAAAAAATGGTTTATTGTAAGAGGGGAAGTGTATGATGGGCATGGTGGTTATATTATCCTTTAAAGTCTCAAATTATTGTGGTTGTGCCTTACCCCAATAAAAATTTCCTTTTACAACTCTTCTAATGGCACATAAATCTTGGCATACCTCTTAATAAATTTTAAATAATAACCAGTATGTCTAAGAAATTTGTGCACTTTGCTCAGATTAGTTATCTCTTCCAACCCCAAGCTAACTACAATTTTGGTAGGGTCTACCAACAAGCCTTCTTTATAGATGATGTGTCCAATCAAATCACTAAATGGTGTCGTAAAGATACATTTATTAATGTTTAAAGATATGTTAAGTTGTCTACAGCTCTCAAACATCAACCTCAAAAGGTAACAATGTTCTTTAGCCATCCCATAATCCAAATATACCTGAAGGAAATTATGAATGAAATCTTGAAATACTTGAACAATAATTTGCGAGAACACCACTGACGCATTCTTCAATCCAAAGGGCATGACTGTATAGGAAAATCATCCCCATTTAGTTGTAAACATTATTTTATCCAGATCTTCATGTGTGATCATAACCTAATGATACCTTGAAAAATCATCAGTGAAGTAATAGATCTCATGCTCCATAACACCTTCTAGGATCTTCTCAGTGAATGGTGTGGGAAAAGGATCAATCACCCATGAAGAATTTAAAATTATATATTCAACACAAATCCTAATCCTCCCATCCTTTTTAATGTTTATGACCATTAGGATTATCCATTATGATTCTTCTATGGGCTTGATAATGCGTTTCTTGAGTATTTTTTCAATCTCATCCTTTACCTTGACACGAAAATTGGGATTCATGTAATAAGGCCTCTTATGCACCGGTCGTGCACCATCTTTGAGCTTGATATTCATTTATCCTAATGATGGATGGACACCCTTCAACTTGTGGTATTCTCTTAGGAAGAAATCCTGGAAGTTGTGCAATAGTTCAATTATCTTTGCAACTTCTTCCTTAGACCAATAACTACCAATTATGGCCTCCTTTGGTGCGTCATCAATCCAAATGTTAACTTTATTTATTTTTAAGGGCACATGATATGCACGTGCATGCTCATCTATAATGTCTAATAATTAACATGTACCTTTTGTGTGATCAATATTAATGTCCTCAACCTCTTCATCATCTATAAGATAGAAAAGCTTCCCTTTTTCATTTTATTTCTAGGCATGTTCTAACAGAGCCTCACCAGTCTCTAATCCAGTGTGCATGTTACTACTCTTTTCAGTGTCTTTCTCATCATACAGTTGAGTCATGAGTTCTTCATCTCGCACACTATCACCCAATGTAATACACCTCATAATATGCATAGCTTCATGAACATGAGGTTTAGTTTAAAAATAATCAAATGCATGAACAATACTTGCAGTCAAGTCATGCCAATTCATTTTTTCATGTCTAAATTCCACATGTACATATCACATGTGTGCATACGGAATGTAGAATATAATTTAGGTACCTAGAGTGATGGTGGTAGTGTATTTTGGCCCTTACTCTGATTTATTTCATAATTGGGAACATGCTCCATAGGAGAAATGTTCCCATCATAATATTATATCATCAAAGGGAGATTATTCCTGACAAACCAGGTTACGAATGTAACTCTTATCTCATGTCATTCAATTAGGTTACCTCTATGTGTAGCCCACAAACATGTTGTTGTTCCCCTTGATGAATAAACCAACATATTATATCTATCCTCTTCATTTTTTATTTTCTTTTCCTTCACGGGTAAGAATGATTTAGGATTCTCTACCCCGGTATAGTGTGGAAAACTAGTCTTTCCCAATTGCATGAGTGGGTGTAATTGAATTATTCTTGTTACTCTTCCACAAAGCTCACAAATAATCATATTATAAGTTTCATCAGCCCAATTATCACAAGAAACACTGGTAGTGTCACTAATGGAATTTGTGTCTTCCCACTAGAGCATGGGATCCTTTTTTGGCTCAACATTCTTTGGATTGTGCACCGTATCTATATAGATCTGGTTAAGGTATTCTTCACTTATTGGATCAATGTAAGGTGAAATATTAGTACCATCTATAGGGATTACTACCCATTATTTTTTGTTTTCAAAACTAACATATTTCTTGTTAAAGCGTAATTCCGCATCATTACCATGGTCGGCTAGGTAATACATGAAATTTTTTTGCCTCTGTCAATTCCAGTACATCAAAGTCCCTAATGAAATTTTATCCCTAAATCATGATGTTGGTATCTTTCAATACACCAATGGGAATATCCCTTGACTTATTTTCCATATACAACACAGTTGAGGATGATTGTAATGGTGGTCTTCCCATTCTATACTAAGCATTGAGAGTAAGGAAATTGATTTCCGCACCTGTATCAATCAAAATTTTACTTACCAACCATCCATCTATAACCTCATCCAGGGTAATTTATTTTTCATACTCATGATCTTGAGGTGGAAAAATGGCATGGAGGATCTCAGGCTCCCTTATTACAATTACATGCAGAACCTTTTCTCTAAACTATTCTCCCAACATAGGAATGCTATTTTCTTGTTTGGGAATCTTGCATACTTATGTGAGGTCATGAACATACTTATGAGGTATCTCAACATACCTTGCACTTTCACTCTCATGTATATGTTCCTGAATATGGATCTTGCATTTAATCTCTCTAATGATGCCCATTGTTTCTTGATATACCTCCTTCTGATGTCCAACATATGGATATTTTGTTGATGAGACCAATTCTTCCCTTATAGTGAGGGGATTTGTTCTTCCTTTCTCGCGCCCACACAAATCTTTGATGCACATAGTGACCATTAGTAGTTTTTTGTTATATATCCACAAAGGTCTTAGGCTATCATTTCCCCTTACTGAGTGTAATCAACTTGAACCATTGATGCAGCGTTTTAATTTTTTTTACACATATGCTCATATAATTTCAGGAAATCCTCAACCTTATGCCTCTTTCCATAGTATGCATAGGAAAACTTCTTCAGAAATTCACATTAGATAATGGTCTGGTATTACCCACATATGTAGCATGTCCCTTGATTAAATATTCCTTTATGAGCACCATGCATCTATTTTGATATCCCCCATTATTGTGATTTCCTCTGTCATTATTCTATCTAGCTCTAGTACTATCATTTTCTTGTTTATGTCCTTGGGAGATACTTTATGTACAAGCCTGTTGTAACCCTATCTCACAAGCCTCATGGATATGGTCAATCAACTGGAATTTTGATGTGTCATGGATGTGTGCATCACAAATTTTACAATACATCAACACCTTCTTTTGTGTGGCACACTACAACAACATGTAATCTCAGACAACATGGTTCTTATGATGTATCTCACAAGATGAGACTAGTGTGTGCAAACTCATGCATGTAAAACTACCCTTTGTGTTCTCCTTTAATTAATAATCTAAGCACCATAGTCCACTATGACTATCATGTGTTGAATTAGCAAATAACTTATATAACTAAGAATTTATAGCTGTAATATGAGCTTCAAGGAATGTACTTACTCCAATATCTACTCTCCCAATCACTTTTGCGTGTAGTGTCACTTCCAAAGACTTGAAATGGTCTTTGAATGTCTTTTGTGATAACACCATTTGGAAAGGTGTCAGTAATCCTCCTATAAGACATTACACACGTTGGATTTGATGGATGTCATATAAAAGCTTAGACAACAAAGTCTTGAATCGTGCATCATACTCCCTAACACTTTCAACCAAACCTTGTTTAATGTCTTTCAACATGCTGATACTCTGTTGTTCAAATTCAGGTATGTGGAATTCAGCCAAGAAAGTGGTGCAAAACACATCATAGTCCAATAGAATCTAGTGTGGGTCATAATTCTTATACCAACTATGCATGCGGCCTTGAAGTGTGGTGGAAAATTGGCTAGCCTTTATATTTGGGTTTTTTATTCCATTGGACCTCCACAAAATTTTACACTTTTACACATGCTCTGTTACATCTTTCACACCTCGATACTCTGGTAAATAAAGGGGCATTTTAAAGAAAATATGAGGAGGTTATTATGGTGGTGGAATACTCCCTTATCCCAGATTGTGTGGGGGTGGGCCAAATCCTGACCCTGAACCTCCAATAGGGTTTTATCCACTTAGGGATTACTAGAGCCTCCAAAGCGTCCTATCAATGGAACTAATGGTGGTCCTAATGAATAACTATTTTGTGCAATTGTTGTAAAACTATACTATATTTCAATGATTTTTCATGATATTCCCCAACATGGATTACTTCCAATAAGTAGAGTGCCAACATTTTACGTTATCATTAAACCTATTGGATTATTCCCAAAAAAACTTCGTTGTCTGGCTATGTGAGTCTATTGCACTTCCATATGTACTACCTTATATAATATTCATCCGATTATAATACTAACATGTGTCTTCACATGTCTCCAACCCAACGTGGTTACTCCCAATTACCTTCTTGATCACCATCACTGTGATGATCCTCTATAATAAATTTCAAATTATTAACACCAAACATAAGGGCTAGGGGTCTAGGGTGGTTTAGATGTGCCCCAACGGTTCTTACTCTCTCATCAGACTTGTTTTCATCATATGTCGAGGGGGTCCTTTTACTGTGATTCCCCAATATTTGAGGGACATGGTCCTATGGTCCCTTGCCTTCTATAAGGTTCTAATCACTTTCTCTTGACCCTATTCCTCTCATAATTAGCACCTCTTTAACTAACCTCTCTCATGCATCATTATATCTATAAAGTCTCTCTTCTTTTTCTCTTTCTTTTGATTGGACCGATGCTATCGTGCCAAAACCCATTCCTTCCCCTACACGTGGTGGGGTTTTAGCCTAACATAGGTAAGTTATCCATACCTATCTCAATCATTAATTTTGTTTTTGCTAACGAAAATGCACGTGTGTATGATCCTCTTGGCTCATGTAAAAACTAGAACTCAGCTTCCTTCGGGAACAAGTACGTTGAGATTATATACTCCAAGGTCTAATTCCATATCACACATTCTAACAAAATTTATATCACACATGTCCACAATTCATCTAAATTAGAGAGTTCCTACTACATATCATGACTCCACACTTGCTTCTTTCCCATCCAGATAACCCTTTTCTATACGTAAGATACTAACCATTTGAATAAACCTACTAGGAATAAAATGAAAAAAAACTTGTAAACTGAATCATATAAATTATCTTCCACTCATTTGCATGCATTGAAACCTCATCTAATGGTGTATCTCTAAGAAACTTCATCTTGGAATTCATGTACCAAACACTCAATATTATCCAATGAAATTTGGAATGCCATGTGCATGCCACATCTTGATGAAAAAAATGAAAAAAGGTCCTAGAAATAGAACCAAAATGTATCCTTTTATTTACCAACAATTAGTTGGGTGTGCTAGAACATCACTCATACTACTTCCCAAGATCTCACCCAAAGTGCACGCAACCTACTAGGTCCCACTTTATTTTATCATTCAATATGGGAATACATTAATAGACCATTGTGCAACATAAAGTAAAAGTAAAAGATAAAGCAAATAAGAATAACACACAAGTAAGGGACAACAAGAGATTTGATCATTCATTCATAAATAACTAATAGAAGGATCTGTATGTTAATTACATCATGTTCATCTCTTATACCCCTAACATCCCATATAACGTTACCCATTATAAGACATGATAAGTACAGCAAGATAACTTTATTTTACATATTTAACATCAATGTATGCACCTCATACAGAATCTCTCACGAACCCATACAATGCTCTCTTATCAAAACATGACCCCCTTACAATGGGTGTGACATACCTATTTAAACTCAGTGGGAACCTTTCCTTCATTTTTATATGATTTAACTCTAATAATAGACCTCTTAACTATAGACTGTGTGTATTTTTAACTTCTAATTTATTCTCCAACTTGTGCTATAAATAGCTTGATCTCATCCATTCCCATTTCTTGTAATTAGATGTTACTTTTTTATCCATTCTACATGTGCTTTATCAACTTGCATGTGATTTATCAACCTACATGTTTTTTATTAACCTGCATGTGCTTTATCCAATTTGGTTCTATTTCTAGACTTTCCTTGATATTCATTCCAACTCTTCTTTTTCCTAGTTTTATCATGTTCTAAGATTCGGATAACTCCTAAAATGTGTCTCTGTGCACATACCTTCACCCCCTAATGTCTCTTTATCTTCTGTGTGCACCTTCATGCATATGTATTACTTCTTTATCCACATGTGTACTCTCATGTATTCCCCCTAGCCTCTTTGTATCTTTATAAATTTCATGCACATACTCTTGCATGTGGTCTTAATCCATCTCATGTGTGGCTTATATTATCCACTTTCTCATCCCAATAATGGGGGTACCTCCTGCATGATACCAAACTAGAAATTCAAGCTTTCATACTAATATAATTACCCATGTATGGGGAATAGATCCTCTAACCACATAGTCTTCCAAATATACCAGATCTCTACAACATCCTCCATCCATCCTTGATAAGATCTATATGGTCTCCAAATAATATCCATTGATTTCAATCTATCCAAAATCAATCTATACGTCATGGTATCAAACTTTCACCTATTGGGAAAAACCCACCATGTTGTCACTATCTATTTATAGCTCACCTATCAACCACATGTAATTAATATTCTCATAATACCAAATATGTAATAATTTAATAATTGTAACACCACCACCATGTCTATCCAAAGTGAATCTATACAAATCCCTATACAAGTGCACTAACATACATTGACCCCATGTATATCGGCTCCCATGATCCTCAATATCCTGACAAATCTGCCATAGTCTATATGATATAAATACCCCACCACCATTAATTTTTACACATAAATCCAACAACACTTCAATATATTTTTGCAACCATGGAACCTAGGATGTTGCAATAGTGCTCAATCTAATCGATATCTCTCTTGGCCCAACCATCCCACAAAGTATCTCCATGTAGCTCTCATATGATACATTATGTCTACAAGAACCACATGTACCCACTCCCCAACCAAAGGCAATACCAAATATGGTATATATCCTCTAGCATGACCATTTTCTCTCCTATAGGTAGCCAAGATGTACATGTGTCGATGTTCCACCGCTCACACAAAGACGTAAGAAAGTACATTTTTTGGGATAGATCCCCTAATCGTGCTACATGAAGAATCCTACTTTATACAATACATCCTAATTAGCATCATCCATACCTAGGGAAAACATGTTATCCATATGTCACCCACCACAAAACTCTCTCACATGCACATCTCTCTATAAGCACAAACCAGTACAAATAAATGTATCTACAACCTTTCATAACAAATATTCTTCGTAAAATCATAAACAATATGTTTTAAAACCAATTAACCAATAATTTTACATTGGTCAACACCATATGTTCTTGATCAAAACTATATGGTTTCAGGTTAGAACCATACAATTTCGTACATATTCGATCTAGGTCCAAAACTATACCATTTCATCTATTTTTAGCTTTTTTACATAATTTCTCTAAAGTTGAAATTTTATAAAAATAAATTTAAAATTAGGATATTCCCTAATAAAATGTTTCATTAAATAAACATACTAGATCATCTATTGTGTGCATCTAAATGGCCTTGATCACCCTCTCAAACTATGATTGAATTGCCTCTCTGGCCTTCGTCATCTTCCTCATCTTAAAGCAAAAAAATATATATCCCCTTAGTCATATGGTATGGTCACATGAGGTCTTAAAATTGGGATTTCTATTAGTAGGTGCTTAAGTGAAGCCCCCAATATAAATTTTTATTTTTTGAAGTGAAAATTTAAATAAATATTATACCAGAAAATTTGATAAGCTTGTATCTTTGATAGGAAACTCGAAATCAAGTGTTGTTTTTTTAAAAAGTGCTTATTTTTCCATTTTTGTTCCATTGGAGATTTTTATTTTGTAAACTACACTAATTTATAAAGTTCCAAATATGTGGGGGAACCTAATATATTTTCTGGGGGATATTATAATCACGTGCATAATTTTTGGTTGAGCCCAACGTCTTGACTTTTTTGGTGTTGCATTATTTTTTGAGTGTATATTTACATCTATTATGTATTCTTGTCCAACAATATTTACTTTTTAATATCATAATGAGATGTTGTTCTCTAAAAATTGTGTCATTCAAGAGGACATTCAAATTTATGGAAGAAAATAGATTACTCAAGAAGAAAAATTCTTGTATACATTCCCCTTATTCACGGCAAGGATGAACTCATACACTCTCTACAGCAGAAAGTTACTATCCTACAACATAATCCTCATATTGTGGACTCTCATACCTTTTCTCCTAGTCCACTTGTAGCTACTTCTCCTTCACCCACTCACCTTGATTTTTTAGTTTCTAAGCATGTTCCTGCTTCTAATGCTCTTAAACCTATTATGTTTGTTATTTCATGTTCTACTTCCACACATGTACCTATTACAGTTACACACCCTATGTATCTCACTTCATCTTATTCTACTCACATGCATGACTCCTTTGAGAATCATACTACTGCATTTGGTTCTCATATTCTACATACTATGGATTTTTTGGCAGAGGTATTGGAAAAAATTCACAAGGTATCACTTCCCCTATTCATCCTGTTAAGAGGCAATCTCACCATTTCATTGGTTATAAAGAAAGTAACTCACTAGGATCACTTTTTATAGAGCTCATATTTTTGTTATCATGACTCTTCTTGAGGATTTAAAGCTACACATGAGTTTTGTTTCACTTTCACTCAGGACTAAGAAACTTGATATTTTATCTATCAAACATGATCATCTTAGTACACATTCTGATGTTCCTTTACATGATCCAGTTATGAAATTTTTACTGAATCATATGCAGGAATCTTCTTCAGCCCTCTATTTTCATTTGGGATGGATATATGATCACTTATGGTAGTGACATAATTATTCACTCAGAAGACTCTACAGGTGTCGTTCCTCTACCGTTAAGCTTATTTCTCCTCTTTATTCTCCTCTTACATTATAATGCTCCTTATTTTTAATCTATTTTTTAGTAGGTGTAGAGTGTATTTCCATTTTGAGATATTTTGTATCTGTATTTTCAACAATTTGTAGGCATGTTGATAGTATCTCTTGTGGGGATTTATTCTTGTGAATCCCATTATCACCTTATCAGTGTTTGAGTATTGGTGTGGCCACTCATTTAGATTTATAAGTTTCACTCCACCCATTCAATAGTATGGGAGGGTGTGGTGTTTATCCTACTTCTTTGGGTGGCATGTTCCTTTCTCTTTTGTAGTTAATGGACCACATATTCTATAGTAGATCAAATTATGTTTGGTGATTTCTTGCACTTTCAACATTTCCTCTTATATTCTCTTTTAGTTTATTTTTTAGCTTATTCTCCTTCAGAAGGGTAGTTATTCTATTGAATTATGGTGTTAGAGACTCCATTGATAGTCTCCTAGTATGGAGCTATTATTTTCTATCATTGTGTTAGTTGATTTTGAGTTTTATGATTGAAAAGTGTATCCAGACCACAATGTAGACCAAACTTAATATTAAGAAAAGTACAAGTTTTTTGAGCCATGCTTCTTGGTATGCCTTGCAAAATGATTTTTCTCTCTCTAATTTATTGTTGTTTTACTATTTTTTGGGTAAGCTAAAGTGATATTTTTAATCTGTGGTAACTTTCTCTCTCTATATTTTTATATATGGGTACCTCATTAGGCCTTTTTGTCATAAGCCACCTTTTTTCCACCCACCTAAGCTACACTTATAGGGGGTGTTAGTGTAGGTTATTATGTATCCTTTTATTTATTTATTAGGATAATTCTTGCACTTGGGTTATCCCTACACTTGTTGAGTTAACTCGTTTAGGTGTACTAGTCATGTGAATTTAGCTTACTATTCATGTGGATATATCTTTCCATTCTTGTGGAGTTAGTGTAACTTCCAGTATCAGTTAGTGGGAGTTCTCACCACTAGTCTAGGTGGTAGTTGCACTTCCCTCATCTTATATGTGCATCCTAATTATTAAGCTAATTAATGGCATCATGTTGAGTTAGAACCATTTGTAAGTTTTTTAATTATCGCATTTGTTATTCATAATTTGTAGTGTGTATGTTTTCTCATTTTTTCTTTCATGTAATATGTGTCTCACATTTTTAACATCAGTACATGATTTGATCCATTTTATCTATGGCATTATCTGATACTCTGTTCAAATAGTCACAGAATCTCCCTCACCACTTACCACACGCTTCTCCTCTATCTCCAAATGATTAAATTATTTGTGCATGACATTCTCCACACATAATTATGTTCTCTCAGAAAGATCCTATCGATTCTTGCTTCAACACTCTCTCAGGTATGTTCTCTTCTTCTCATTTTCACTAGTAAATTTCATTCACTAGCATAAAGGGGGTGGAAAATGTAGACGATAAAATTTCACAAAACCACTATTACATCATGCTTTTTTTATAGTTATATGTAAACAAGTTTTGAACAATGAGACAAGGTCTTAGTAGCATCATTCCCTTATTGGTTTCTATTTTTATCACTTGATTGGACTTATTTTATTGTTATTTTCTTGCTTTAACTAAAATTTCAACCTTTTATAGAGAGATATCTAGGTCTTTGTTTACTTTCTTTATTGTTGTTTAACCCTAGGTCAAAACCATAAAACAGGGTTAAGACCATACACATGGTCCTGACCCCATGGTATGGTCTTGAACCCCTTTATTTTCTGACTATTTTATCTTCATGGGTATTTTTTCCCCTCTTTTATCTTTAATTTAAAATCAAGAAAAGCACACACACACACACACACACACACACACACACACACACACACACACACACACACACACACACACACACATGTATGTATGTATGTATGTATGTACACACACATAATTCTATCATAAGCATTTACTATCTAGAAAACATCTATCTATCTACCACAATACTAAATTGAATAAATAAGGAGCATTTTTGCACACTGCATATACAACATAGGAGGGCATAATTTTTATTTCTTTCATCAACGCATAAGGGTTTGAATGGGATGAATTAGCTTTTCCCCTATCAATTTGGAAACACAACGGAAACACTAGGGAAAGGGATTAGTTGCATGCACAATGACACAAAGAATTAGGAAAAATACATGAAGTGTGAAACATAATGTAGTACTTGATGATTCACATACGGTGTGACCACTACAATCAATCTGACTCAATAATTTACATTTTTTTATCTAATGTGTGTTTGAGTGTATTTCAAGGTAGATAGAGTTTTTTAGGTACAGGTGTGAAATCTAGGGTTTGATGTGACACTGAAGATTCCAAAAGGTGATAGAGAGTGAAACAAAGTGCACTGAAGTTTGCATATTCTGACTAGGCACGGGTCCATAACCATATAATAGGGTCATTTTTTGTTGTATAGTATCAACTGTATTGTACAGTCTTGATCCAAAGGCTCGAACATTATGGTGGAAATTTACTCCAATTCCCAATCTTTGTTTCTACTCAAAATCACTCAACAACACAATTTGAAACTCATCTAAATTAGCTAAGTGACTCTTTATATCCCCATTTCATCTTCAATAGCTTCTATCTCTTCTTTAAAGTGGTTATTATACTTATATGAATAAACAGTTGATCTTAAATATCATTATATATCTATTGTTTCATTTATAATTTTTCAAATTGTAGATTGATTAAAATAAATTAGGATTTATATACCTGCAACCTCCTTTTAACCTTCCAATAACTTGTATATATCATATTTTTTACGCTTACTAATCATTTATTTTTTGTAAAGGCTAGTGATGCATTCTCCTCTTAAGAAATTTCCTTAAGGTTCATGCCAATATTGGAGTGTGATCAAATTTGGTCATGTGGGTTAGACCTCAACATTTGAGAGATGTTACTATTAGCCTTAGACACACTATACATGCCTCATTTCTCCCCTTTGCACACATTGCACTCATTAGGTCCACTTGCCCCATTATAGCTGACTACTTATTCTTATTTTATTTCATTACCCTTGTTTTGGGTCACTCTAGACCTTCATCATTTACCATTACCTTGCTTATGGCTTCCGTTCCACTTTTTTTTAGCCTTTAACCTTAGTTTTTCCCAAGGCTAACACCATCACCCATATGCAATAGTTTCAGGTATATATACTTGACAAAACACTAACCACACTACCACATTAACAACAATAATTAATTTACTATCACTTGCTTATCTACTCTTGCTTGCACTATTTTTCACTTATTATCTGACTTTGAAGTCTTAGAAATTACCTCTTTTGCATTTGGGTCACCATAGTGAATTAATACTAGACATATTCTTGTTGATATCTTCCCTTCTCCACACATAGTGATTCTCTCTTAGTGTTCTTGTATTTAGGGAGGAGTATGCATCTCACACACACATAAAAAAACACACTATATGTAATTATACATAACCCTCTTTAATCTCTTATTGTTTATGTATTTAAATATAGACTAGAGTTTATTTATGTTTTCTTTGGTTTATTACATTTTTATTATTAGTATTATGCCCATTGGATTTATCCACGCCTTGTTTATCTTTCTCTATTTCAAAATCCTAATAGGATAATTATATTTATCTTAGTTTTAGGCGTTGGAAATCTATATCTATCCTAGAGTTATGACTATTATCCTCTAGATTTATAACATTAGTGCTCCTTAAGCACATTTGGTTTTACATAGTGTGTTTAGTCTTAGATTTCATCCCTATATTTGATAAATTGGGCGGGAACTTATCTTGTACCCGTCATACACTCTGGTAAACCCAACATAAATATTTCTTTATCTCCAACTAAGTCATATTCACTCCCTTTTATTTTTCTAGTTTTTTAATTCCTTCAACCCTTATATAGAACCCTACTACACAACTAATCCAGTCTTAACTTAGATATACCCTTCGAAATGCCTCATCTCCTATGTATATTTCCTACATGGATGATCCCATTTGGAAACTTCTATTTATTTTACACCTTCCCTTTAGATGTCATCTTCCTATGTGCAAGCTTACCGCATGATCGATCCCATCTGAAAAACATCTCCAGTAAATCTCCTCTAGTTATTTTCACTTCACCGTTGAATACTTTCTACGTGATTATATAATATCTTAAATCTATCCATGTATGTCTCATCATAATAACTCTAAAAAATGTGGCCTTCCTAAGCTAGTTTCTGTTGATCACCTTTCTGTAACATTCCCATTTTAAGACTTTAGAAACAAGGGGAATTTTTTTTTGAAACATAATGTTCTCTATTCTAAATTAAACATCAGTTAGAACACACATTCCATGCCAATAAATCTCATAACAGATAACCATATGCAGTTGTAATGACTCAGTTTACTACCGATCTCTCATTTCATGACTCGATTACCAACCGATATCTCATGTTTGTCTTAAAGTATTGAATACTTTATGTATACTACGTATACATGGTTCTCCTACCCTATTCCAGGTACTGAGTGATCTGTTTAAAGAACCTATCTAAATATTTGTTACCAATATTCATCTGACAGCATGTTGCTTTAAACTAGGTGACATAAGACAACGCAACCAATAGCTTGCGATACTTTGGCCAAATATTTTCAACATATTATTCATGTTACTATTCCTAGATGGCATACTCGTCATTCTGGAATACGTCCTTCACCTCACTCTTCTTTTATCTAGAATGGTCTTTACTGACTACTGTCAATCCACGTACCCAAGGTTTGACCCTAACCTAGGTTAGCAACATAATTTGTTATAGGAAGATGCTCATGATGACTTAGGGTACATGGGCATACTCAGCTAACCTAAGTCATTCGAATGTGCCAAGGTACCCTAACTCATAGAAAGCTACTACCTATCCGGAACATGCTACTAACTTGACCTAGAGAGAAACTAAGTTCAAGTCCTACTGTGTGTAGATCTAGATGAACAAATACGGAAAGGTGTTTCCACATGTCAACTGCAACACGGTATCCTTGAGAATTTCAGGGACTTCTCAAGGGTACAGTCCTGTAGTTGGTATGTGCTAACATCCGTCAGAAATGATTCATCAAGATGTACATACCCCCCTTAGTGATCATTAATCATAATTAAATTGGATTAAGATTCAGATCACAGCAACCATTCCTAACCCTAATTCCAACATTCCTTAAGTTCTTTATCCAACACTAGCCTGATTAGATATGGAGAACTTCATTAATTCATGTTTACATTGTTATTCGTTAACGTGGCATAACAAGTAGTTATCCCAAAATCAAGATAGAAAACAACCAATGTTTATTTCTTAATGCAACCTAGCTATCCAAATCAAGTGTGTCATCCACCTAGATTCAGTTGGTGTTTACTTTATAAACTTAGTAAAAATATTAAAAATCATAACCACTATTCCTTTTATCTTTTATTCCATGAGAGAGGAAGAGTCTTCATCTACATGGTTAGATGTTAGGTTTAACATAACATTTTTATCATTTGCTACTTACATAGTTTAATTGTATGTCCTAAGCATATTTCATTATTATACTATCATTTTGTAGTTAGAGAACAACACCTTTTTCAATTTAACAAGTTCATTATAACAGGGGAGATTATACTTATCTCCTTAATCCAACTTATTATCTTATAAGAGCAATAGTATACAACAGATATAAGTAATACCGCAAAGATATCATTATTATTTTCATCATACAAGTACAAAAGTATTCACATCACAAATTGGAGTCCAACACAAAACCTTTCAATTCATGATGATAAATATACATTTACAACACTACGTATTTCAGACATTCTACATGTCAATCAGAATTAAGATCTTAAAACAACATCACTTTTTTTTTCCAATACATCTCAAGAATGATTTGAAACTCTTTACATAAGATACAGAATTAAATAAGCCAATGCATCATAAGAGTTTCTTTCTTATTTTATCACTTACGATGTCCATCTGCAAAAATTGCTAGCACAGGTCAGTTCAATGAATTGATCATGATAAGCACTAAGCATTAAATTAAAGTGCATTCCACTAATTATTCCATAACTTTGCTTTAATGAAATAATTAATATATCATACAAATAATCATAAGTAATAACATCTAGAAAAGAAGTACAATAAAAGAGTCTGAATTTACTTTTAAGAAAAGAAATTAATATAATCCACAACATCTGAGTTATATCACAATGTTTAATTGGTCCTATCAATTACTTTAAAACAATCAAGAAGTCTTGTCATCCAATTGTTTCATAGTTCTATAAGAATATAATTACACATTTATCTTTATTAAGCAACAAAATAAGTTAATTACAACATAGCCCATATTAGGATGCTTCATCTTTCCATATAGAAAGAGAAGAAGAATCAATACATACTATTCCCCATACACTAATCATCTGAAAGACAGAACAGGTTTATAACACACAAAATTTCCTCAGTTCAAAGATAATAATATCAGGATTCAACATTAAAGAAAAGCATCTAACAAGAATCTCAAATCAATCCAAGTAGGGCAGAGAGTCAAAACAGTTCCCCCTGCAAGTCTAAACTAACTCCCATATGTTAGACGATATAATTCAAAGATCTGAAACCAAACATTCCATAATAAATTTTCCATCTCGGAAGAGGGTTGAAAATAGAAAGGTTCGATCAAATGAACTTATCCAAACAATAGAAAGAAGGGATCTCCATTAGAAAAGTTCCAATCCCTAATTCATTTCATTTATACTATGAAATGAATTTCCATTTCTATTTCAAACTTAGAAATTCTTTAACTAGTTCCCAAAAGAGAACATAAAAATGAATGCACAGTTAAAGAAAACAGACTTCTAATTTTCCATTACAAATATAACAAACTGGTTTACCTATTTCCATTCACCAAGCACAAGTTCAAATTCAAATCTTAGAACGAAGTACACAGTACAGTCCCTAAACATTATACTGTCCCCAAGAGAACATATTCAATTCTCTTTTTAAAATCCAGAGATTCATTCAATGAATCCAACAAGGAATAGAAATCCACAACCAGTGTAAGATATACAAGGTTTAATACAACTCATGAACTCAAAAGACTAAAATCCCATTACAAGGCTTCAACAGCTTAATGCAACAGAGTAAATAGTTTGCGATCCCAAATAAGAACAATAATACAAAGCATTATGAATAGAGATAATGTATCCTTCCATGCAAAATTCAGTATACTAGGTTTTAAATTCAACTTTCTAATAAAACCCAAGAAATCAATTAAGAAGATATGAAGAGAGAAAGAAACCCCAACAACGTTTAAGTCAAGAGATATTCCAATCTTACTTCCAACTTGACTAAAACAGAATCACCACAAGACTCGAGTTCCATCTAAAAAGCTTGTGACAAAAAGGTATTCATTTCAACATTGCTCACAAGATGGAAAATGCATACTATAATTCCATAAACCTCTTAAACTGTTAACGACCATTCCAATGAACTCTATATCAAACCAAACCCAAAACAAGATACAATTTCCAGTTCATTAATCCTTCTAACATAACAGTCAAGCCTTCACAAGACACAAGAGTAGAGAAGGGAAGAATATTCCCCAAACTCATATGCCCCTACCAGTTCATGAACGTGGTACAGTCTAAAAGACAGAAATACTACAACCATTCCCACTCAAGAAGCTACATAGAGGAGATCTCAAAAAGAGATTACATGTTCTACTTCAAACCAAAACAAATCTCTCAAGAACCTTTCGAGAAGACCGTCTATAAATGAGTTTAGAGCTTTTTAAATCCTTAATACGAGTAAATCTCCATCTCAGAATACCAGTACAAAATCAAACACATTGATTCCAACACAAGTCCATAACATGCAAGTATGGAATACTGGTACAATGGTGAACACGAAGCTTCAAACAGAAGTTTAGAACAATACAAGCTCCAGTACCAGTTCAAATAAAACCCAAGACTGTAATACAAGATTAGAGAAACCACAAAGCTCCACTACAAGCTCAATGAAACACAAGACTACAATAAAGGTTTAGAACTGCACAAGCAACAAATGTCAATTCAAAATGACCAAGAAGCTCCACCACAAGCTCTAAACAAACACAAATGCTCCAATACAAGTTCAAACAAAACACGGGCTTCAAATAGTAGTTCAAAACAAAACATAAGGCAAGGAATGCCAGTTCAATCAACACCAGCCTTGAGTACCAGTTTTTAGAATGAAATACAAAGCTTCAAATACAAGTTTCGCATGCATGTCACCATTAAACTAGCACAGAAAAATTTTCCCAAAAACTATCAATACTTGCAATGGATTCACATCCCAAAAACCATAGAGATTCATAAAAACATGCAAGTAAATAACCAGGAAAATAAAAAAAAACAACTATCTCATGAGATCAGAGTTGTTTTAATGATTCATTTAGAAGAAAGCAAGAAATCTTAATGGGTAGATCCTATCATGCCTGATAGTGCTTCTGCAAATTTGAAGGAGACTTCTAGCCGAGCTTCCAACTCTTTTTCTTCTCCAAGACAGATCAACAACCAAACAAATTTTCTTACAATTCCTCATATACATTCCCTTGATCGAAAATAGACCAGAGAAACCAAAAATAGCCGAGAAGAAGAAGAATTCGAACTGCTGGTTCAAAGAACCAGATAGCTCCATGCAAAGCAAAATTCGCAAGACATGCAAAACCAAACAACCTCTCACAAATCTACCTCCCTTATTTCCAAGATAGTTTGCACACAAAAACTGAGATCCATTAATGCCATAACTCCTAAATTTCCCACTTATTTCTCCTTGCCACCACCTCCCAAAACTGGCGAATGCCATTTCCAAGTTAACATGCATTTCTATATTTAGTGAAGCCTCCACTAGAGTTAACTAGCCTTTTCCAAAAATAGCATTACCTCATGTATTAAACCTAATCAAATCACTCAAATGCTATTGGAACCGTCGCCTTAGTGCCATGCAACCCTTAGGTTCCTTTTTAATAGTTTAGGCTAGATTTCCCAAAACATAGGTAAGTCTAACAATAATTTCCTTAGGTCTTAAAAAATTGCCATAGGTATTACTGAATTTAGGTTAGATTAAATTCACTTCCATATAGTATTAGGCATTAGGTTAAAATAGTCTAGTATCACCTTAGTAAACTCTCTCCCTTATTCATTTAGCACTAGAGCCTAGGTTAGGACACCATTCCAAATGAAAATAGAATAAGAAGCTTTAGTTTAGATTATAACCCAATTAAGTAGACGTAGCTAAGAAGTAGGTGCTCTTACCTAGTGTAGGATACTGTTAGGATTATCCTTTAGTTTTAGGATCTTGATCACCTTCATAATCGTAAGTAGACTATATTTTGTTTACACCAATAATTTCCTGCAGAGATCAATCCAAAGACCCAAGCACACACATACAACCGAATGAAGGCACTTTCACACAAGACCGTAGAATTTGCAAAATACAAAAATTCAATATGCTATGTCTCTCAAACTACTGAATGTCAATTTATCATTTAGTCTGGTAAAGATTTTTAAAACATTCCTTGGATCACTAAAATTGATCCAAGGATGAGTCGGTAAAAGAGATAAGTTTACAACTCTCAAAACCATAATGCAACTTACCTATAAGAAGTGAAAGTGGATTCTTACAAGCCATATCATTTCATTCTAAAGAATCCCAGAGTAGAAATAATTTATCCATAACAAGCATGATTTTCAACAATCAAGGGAACACACCTCATTCAAGAAAATCACATGCCCACACGTGTAATGCAAAGAGAAATATAACAGTTTGTCCACGGTGTTACATACTTCCCTCCTAAAAAGAATCATTGTCCCGATGATTATCTCATTTTGATCATTGCATTAAGGATAATCAATTTATTCACTTTCTTAACATATGTTTGCAACAATATCAGGATTTCAAGTTCTAGAAATCAGCATTCACATAGTTGTTTATTTAAAAATAAATACTCATCTGCCAAAAACTGGCAAACTTATGACATATAAAGATAAAATCACACATTTTTATCATTCATCATAGTCAATTCTGATCAAATAAATATGGAAAAGTAGTTTTCATATCTTCCAAGTTTTCCCAGGTTGCACTTTCTTCATTAAACTGGTCCCACTGGACCTTACATTGACTTATTTCACAATTTCTTAAATGCAACTGGTGAGTTTCCAACACGCATATGGGTTTAACCATGATTATTCCTAAGTCTTGGACCTGCAAGGAATTCCAATTTAACACATGTGATAAATCTGAAATGTATTTCTTAAGCAAAGAAATATGGAAAACATCATGCATTCGTGACAAAGCAAGAGGTAATGCTAAACGGTAAGCTACAAGATTGATTACTTCAACTATCTCAAAGAGTCCCACATAACGAGGTGATAACTTGGTAGCTTTGCCAAAAGTTATAGAGCTCTTTTTCAGTTTAACCCAATGAAAGGCCTTCTCACCAAGTTAAAATTTCTTGTCAACCCACTTTAAATCAGCATAACTTTTTTACCTATCTGCTGCTCCTTTCAAGTGCCCACAAATTATTTTAACTTGTTGTTCCATTTCCTTAAGAATTTCAAGTTCAATTACCTCTCTATCCTCAATGTTGTCCCAACTAACAGGGGTTCTACATTTTCTTCCATATAATGCTTCAAAAGGTTCCATCTTAAGAGAGGCATGGTATATGTTATTATATGCAAAATCAACTAGTGGAAGGTACTCTTCCCACTTATACTGTTGATCCATACAATACATTCATAACATATCCTCTAAAACTTGATTAACTCTTTTAGTTTGTCCATCCATTTCCGGATGATATGTAGAATTGAAATTTAACTTAGTTCATAGAGCTGCATTAAGCACTTTCCAAAACCTTGACGTCATTATAAGATCTCTATCTGATATGATTAATTCATGTACTCCATGTAATCTAAAAATTTCATGCACAAATCTTTTAGCCAATACAGGAGAATCATCCTTCAGATTACCAGCAATAAAATGTGCTACCTTTGTTAGTTTATCAACAATTACTATAATAACATCATGTTTATTTCTTGACATAAACAACCCTTGCACAAATTCTATTCTTATTACTTACCACTTGTACTGAGGTATGCTATAAGGATACAATAAACCAGTTGGGTGCATATGTTCCACTTTAACACATTAACATTCAAGGCAATGTGTTACAAAATAAATAACATCCTTTTTCATTCCTTTCCATAAATATTGTTGTTTTATATCAGAAAACATCTTTGTAATACCAAGGTGTCCAGAAAAAGATGAATTGTGAAATTCTGCTAACAATTTCTTTCTTCATTTAGCAAAGGTTTGTATACTCTATTTTCAAATCTTAAGATTCCTTGATTATCAAAGTGAAAACTTTTATACCTAAAATAATTTGGATCTGCAACAAGCGCTGACTTTACTTGCTGAAAGTAAGAATCCAATTCCATAACACTTTTTACTTCATCCTTAAATTAAGTTCTCAATGTTATAAGAGTAGAAATGTGCTTCCTACAACTTAGAGTGTCAGCCATTCTGTTTTCCTTACCCTTGATATAACTGATGTCAAAATCATATTGAGACAAAAACTCTAACCATCTTCTTTGTATTGCATTTAGATTTGGCTAAGTGAAAATATACGTCAGCCCAAAATGATCAGTTTTCAATTCAAAAGGTTTACCAAGCTGGTAATGCCTCCAAACTTGCAGTGCATGAACAATGGCAGAAAACTCTAAATCATGTGGAGCATAATTTAACTCATGTAACTTTAGTTTTCTACTTTTGTAAGCTATGACATGATCATTTTGTAACAAAATACATCCTAGAACTTTACCAGATGCATCAGTTACTACCATAAATTCTCCATTAGGATCCGGTACTACTAGAATAGGTGTTGAAGTTAATTGTTCTTTCAAAAATTTGAATGCAGATTCACATTTCTCACCACAAACAAACTTCTTATCCTTCTTATGTAAAGAAGTTATTGGTGTAACCATCTTAGAAAATCTTTAACAAATTTTCTATAGTAACCAACAAGCCCCATGAAGCTTCTAACTTAATGTACATTCTTTGGTGCAGGCCACTCGGTTAGAGCTACATTTTTAGAAGGGTCTACAATAATTCCATTCTTACTTATTACATGTCCCAAATAGTGGACTTTTGTGTCATAGAAAGAAAATTTAGATATTTTACCATATAACCATCTCTTTCTCAAGATTTCTAAAACTATCTTCAAATGCTCATGGTGTTCCTCTATGCTTTTGGAAGATATGAGAATGTCGTCCAAGAATACGAGCACAAATTTTTCCAAGTATTCTTGAAATATATTATTCATTAAATTCACAAATGTTGTAGGTGAATTTTTTAATCCAAAAGCTAAAACCATGAACTCATAATGTCCATACCTTGTTCTGAAAGTTGTTTTATGAATTTCCTCATCCTTAATTTGTAATTGATGATATCTAGATCGAAGATCTATCTTAGAATATACCAATGCTCCACGCATCTGATCAAATAGATCATCTATTCTAGGGAGTGGGTATCTATTATTGATTTTTTCTTTGTTTAACATCCTGTAATCAATGCACAATCTAAGTGTTCCATCTTTATTTTTCACAAAAATTAATGGTGCTCCCCAAGGTGAAACACTTGGTCTAATCAAACCTTTAGACAAAAGTTTTTGCAATTGAGCCTTAAGCTCTAAGAATTCTATAGTAGTCATTTGGTATAGTGCCTTAGAAATAGGCATGGTTCTAGGATTGATCTTAATGGTGAAGTCAAAATCCTTTTGGGTGGAAGACCTAGTAACTCTTCCGAAAATATGTCACTGAAGTTTCGTAACAGTGGATATCATTCCAAGACATCACTATTCTCTTCAATTGTTTCTACAATATAGGATCCTGGTACATTTTGATGTCCTTTTCTTCCCTTTAGAAAAGGGAATTAAGGGGCATGAAAATGTGTTGAGCCCTTTTTATCCCTATATTCACCCATAGGACTCTTTGCATCGCTATTTCAGCCCCCAGGAGCTTATCGAACTATCCTCATAGTTCACAGATGATCACTAAGTGTCATAACCTGACGCGATGGGAAAATTGATGTCCCTTTCATCCCTTTAGCTAAGGGGACACCAGAATTTTCCCAAACCCTTGTTACCCCCAATTCATCAATGTGACCTTTTGCAATGCAAAATTCAGCCCCCATGAGCTAGTTGGAGTCCTCTCTCTCAGTGCATAGATGATCGCGAAGTGTCACAACCTGGTGCGATGTGTAAATTGAAGTCCCTTTATCCCTTTAGATAAGGTTACATTAGGGATACAACAATGCACCCAGTCACATGCCTTCATGATTTCTTGAGCCATTTTCATGCTTGTTCATCCCCCCACCTCCATACCCTGTCAGAACTCTAGCAAATTTTTCCCATATTTTCCAATCTCCATTGCTACACTGAATCAGCTCAACAAAATCTTCATCGTACAAAAAATTAAAGGGATCTCAGAGAATAAATGGATCAAAATGATGAATAATTAAGAGAAAATCAATATTTTTTTCCAAGTAACTACGAAGTCTCCAAATTGAAAAATATTCATAACTTGCAAAATACAAGTCGGATCGAGATGTCGTCTTTTGCAAACTTCCTCATTTTTCAAGAAGAAAAAAATGTAACAAATGAGAGTTCAAATAATGCCCTAAATAATTTTTTCATAAAAATTCCATTTCATGCCCTAACTCACATTTGTTAGATTTCTCAACAATCTGACAGTTGGGTCGAGCTAAAAACTTGCACACGGACTCCAAATGAAAAACCTATCAAAATGGATTTAATTTCATCATGATCAGAGACAAAAACAAAACCTAAAAATTTCAAGCTCCATTAATGTCTTCCATGGCATCTCTGTGCCCAAATTCACTGCTGGGTGAAATTTTTGTTTTTTATTTCTAAGTGTTCTGGTGGGAGAAAACAAGTAAAATTGCAGGGATAAGATCGTGACAATGAGCCAAATTCGAAAATATGTGTTCAGTCACAAACTAAGCGCCAGAGACCCATTTTCCAAAAATAGTAAGCTTTCCTACAAATGTTTGTTAGTTTTGGTTAGTCTTCATCAGAAGCAGTGAAAGTGAAGACAATGTGCACTGAAGATGATCATGAGGTCAAAATTATTGTTCAGAGCAGAAAATAGTGAAAATGACCACTTACTAAAAAAAGTAATTTCCCTATACGGGTACCTACTAAAGCTATCAATTCATTCCAAGAATCAGTGGAGATGAAGGCAACATACAAAGGAGAAAATAAAGAAGCTAACCTCATCAACATGATCTAGAAAGGCATAAATCACCATTTACTAAATATTATAAGTCTCATGTCTAAGCACTTGCGAAAAATAGTAAGCCACATTCAAGGGGGAGTTTTGGTAAAATGAGATACAAGGGGATAATCATTAATGTCAATATCACCATTTTGGGTCTAGAGAGGAAAACTCCGACACTTACCAAAGATAGTAATTTTCCCTTTCCAAATATAGTAAGTGTCAAGGAAACATGAATCTCAAGTGCACATGTTGGTCTAGTTTTTTAGGTGTGATCAATCATGAAGAATTGGAAATTTTTTGTGGTTTGTAATGATCATCTCATATTATAGAACAAGACATCCATCATGGTCTTAATGATTTATTCATCACTTATGCAATTATATATATTATTCCTGAGGCAAGTGGAACATAGTAGTGCCACACAGAATCATCACGAACATGGTCTGCGGGTAATTTTGAATTCACTTCGGGAAAGTCTCAAACAGTGTTTTTTTAACACTTATCCAGTGGTCCAAGGGGTCTATGCATCATAGAGAATGTGGTCATCACTTAATGTGGAAAATTATTCAAATTTATTCTAAGGGAGAAATATTCATCAGCAATGAGGATCACCAATGTCATAAATATTTGCTCAAAGTTTAGGAATGCATCAAGGCATTCAAGTAGTTCATCACGAGGAGTGATTTCCCCTCATCCCTTCCCTCCTCCTCTCTTTCCCTCTCTTATTTATCTATCTATTATAATTATTTGTTGGGCCTCATCATTATCTTTTATCTTATTCACTTAAGTGACTTATTTTAATATTGTAAAAGTATTTTCTCAAATTATAAGAGAAATACTTAATTGATGGAAAATTAAAAGTCATAAGTGGACTATGAAACATGAAGAGTCATAGGAGGAAGGTGGAGGGTCAAGTTCAAAGTGTATAAATTGGGATGTCTTCTCCATTCTAAAGGATTCAGATTCTGAATTTTTGTAAAGCTTCTACTCTAGTAGCATTGTGAATAAGGGTAGCTTGATTAAATTTATTTATTCATCACTACACATGAAATAAAGCTACAATTTCTTCCACTTCTCCTCCTCTTGCATATGTTTCCTCTTTTCCCATACTATGCACAACTTTTTTGAAATACTAATTAAGGAAAAAAATTGTATTTTCTCATAAGTATGAATGTGTGCATCTTTGTATGCATGGTTTCCTCTCATCGTTAGTGTTGAAGCATTGTTGTTTTCCTCCTACAAATATGTGTGATGGTAACTTATAGTTAATGGTTGTAGGACTCTAACTTTCTACCTACAATTTTAATCCATCTTTTCTTACTTCCCACTCCCCTTTTCCCCTCTTTTAAAAAAGTTTCATCTCTTTCAAGAAATTGTAAGCCTTTCCACATGATCAGTAGAGTGTTCTTGTTGGATCCCCAGCCTTTTGGCCACACACAGAGTTTATTTCATCCACGCATGATAACATGGAGCTGCACCATTCAAGAAGAGGGATCTATAATCCCATAGCGTTGGTAAGAAACCCACATATTTGTCAACCTGAGACATTTTCTAGCCAACATTTTTTGGTGATTCCATTGGGGAGATATTTACCTAAGTGCACCCAAAAAGGATCTCTGACCATAAAATAAAAAAAAGTATATATTCGAATAAAATAAAAATAAAATAATATTTCAACAAAAATCATTTTTGAAGGTGGCTCTGTTAAGGAACAAACCCCTGTCACATTTTCTTCCCGCATCATGAAAAATTTCCATATTGGAGTGAAGTACCAATGAGTGATAGTGAAGAAGAAGAAGAAGAAGAAGATCATGACTGAGAAAAGAAGATTGTCGATCAACCATGGTTCGAGACTAGTACTTGCAAAAGAGAAAATTCAAGGATGGTAAAAGAGACTCCTACTTCAAGCGATGATCTGCATCTAGACAAAGGTAAGAAAAAATATCCTACTACTAATGAAGAATAAGTAGGGAGTTTTAAGAAATGATTTAAAGGAAATACAAGATAAGGTGCAAAGCTCAAGAATATGCCAAAGGTAATACTCTTACTTATGCACAATTGAATAAAAATCTTGGGGCCATGTCTTTCATCACCCTCCCTTGGGATGATTTCCTTGCATATAGGAATGATAAAATGAGAATGTTAAAACTTGAGTATATATAAAGAATCATGAGCACTACGCAAGGAAATGCTAGTCCCCAAATCTACCTCAAAATGTTGAAATATGTTTAATCCTTGTAAGATATGTATGAGAAAATTGAAGCAGCCCATAACAAGGAAGAAGAAGATGATATTTTTCCTATGGAGGAAGATCCTAAAGATCATTCATACCATAGGGTTTTCATCACCGAAAGGTTCTTGAACGTCACAAAATAAAATCATATCCTTGAACCTTTTGTTGAAGATCAAATCAGCATTCAAGAAGATGGTGAAAGACAAGATGGTGCAGGATCCACTAAATAAGATTTTTGCAATCTCGCACTGCTCACTATAAAGTTGAGAACACTTCCCTTTTTCTTTTTCTCTCTCGATGACTTTTTTGCATATGGTGAAAAAGAAATGAATATGTTGAAAAGAGAATATGTGAAAATACTTCAGATAATAATAGAAGGGAATTCCAACTTCAAGGCCTATCATAAAATTTAGAGGTATGCTTTGGACCTGTAAAGTAGTTACGAACACCTTGAATCACTTCATGTTGTCGACAACGAAGAAACTCAAAAATACCATTGAGAGTGTCCATACTACGAGGTGTTTATTCCTAGAATATTCTTGGATTCTCCTAAAGAATGTCTTATCATGGAACCTTCCGATGAAAACCAAAGCAACTTCATGGAGGAAGAGATAGAATACATGAAGATAGAACCACCATTTAGCAATTCCCTCCATCCCCTTAGTAATTCTCTCAGTACACAGATGATCGCCAAGTGTTTCAACCTAGAGCGATGTGAAAATTTATGTCCCTTTCATCCCTTTAGATAAGGGACAAAGGGGACACTGAAATGCTCGCAGACCCATGCCTTCATGAGTTTTGGATGAAAGCATAGCACTTAGCCATTTTCATGCATGTTCACCCCCCACACCTCCATATCATGTCATAACTTTGGGAAAAAAAAATCTAGATCTTCTAATCTCCATTACTTAACTCAATCAGCTCAACAAAGCTTCGTCATACTAAAAAAAAAGGATCTCAGAGAAGAAATGCATCAAAATTATGAAGAACGAAGAGAAAATGAAAAAAAATCGTCAAATAACTACGAAGTCTCCAAATCAAAAAATCTTCATATCTTGTAAAATATAAGTCGGATCGAGATGTCATCTTTTGCATACTTCATCATTTCTCAAGATGATCAAGATACAATAAATGGGAGGTCAAATAATTCCATAAATCATTTGTTTCATAAAAAAATCCCATTTCATGCTCTAGCTTGCGTTTGTTGGATTTCTCAACAATCTGATAGTCAGATCAAGCTAGAGACTTGCACGTGGACTCCAAATGAAAAACCTATGAAAATGGAGTTGATTTCATCACGATCAGAGACAAAAACCAGACCTATAAATTTTGAGCTCTATTAATGGTTACCATGGCATCTCTATGCCTGAAGTCACTACCAGGTGAAAAAAAATATTTCCAAGCGTTCTGGTGAGAGAAATCAAGTGAAATTTTGGGGATAAGATCATGATGATGAGCCAAATCCAAAAATATATGTTACATCACAAACCGAGTGTCACAGACCCATTTTCCAAAAATAGTAAGCTTTCCTACATATGTTTTCTATTTTTGGTTAGTCTTCATAAGAAACTGTCGCGGCAAAGACAATGTGTGGCGAAGATGATCATGAGGTCAGAATGATTGTTCAAAGCAGAAAACAATGAAAATGACCACTTACTACAAATATTAAGTTCCCTATATGGGTACCTACTAAAAATAACAAGTCATTATAATAAGCAGTTGAAATGAAGGTAACATACAAAGGAAAAAATAAAGATTTAGCCTCATCAATATGATCTAGAAAGGCATAAATCACCATTTACTAAATATAGTAAGTCTCCCATATAGGCACTTGCTAAAAATAGTAAGTCACATTCAAGGGGAAGTTTTTCCAAAATGAGATACATGGGGATAACCATTCTTGTCAATATCACCATTTGGGTTCTAGAGAGGAAAAATCCAACACTTACCAAAGATAGTAAGTTTCCCTTTCCAAATATAGTAAGTTTCAAGGAAACATGAATCTCAAGTGCACATGTTGGTCTAGTTTTTTAGGTGTGATCAATCATGAGGAGTTGGCAGTTTTTTTTGGTTTGTAATGATCATCTCGTATTATAGAACAAGACATCCATCATGGTCTTAATGATGTATTCATCACTTATGCAAGAATATATATTATTCAAGAGGCAAGTGGAACATAGTAGTGTCATAGAGAATCATCGCGAGCATCAGCTGCGGGTCATCTTGAATTCACTTCAGGAAATTCTCAAACAGTATTTTTTTTAACACTTATCTGATGGTCTAAGGGGTCTATGCATCATAGAGAATGCGGTCATCACTTAATGTGGAAAATTATTCAAATTTATTCTAAGGGAGAAATATTCATCAGCGTTGAGGATCACCAATGTCATAAATATTTGCTCAAAGTTTAGGACTGCATCAAGGAATTCAAGTAGTTCATCGCAAGGAGTGATTTCCCCTCATCCCTTCCCTCCTCCTCTCTTTCCCTCTCTTATTTCTCTATCTATTATAATTATTTGTTGGGCCTCATCATTATCTTTTATCTTATTCACTTAAGTGACTTATTTTAATATTGTAAAATTATTTTCTCAATTGATGGAAAATAAAAAGTCATAAGTGGAATATGAAACACAAAGAGTCATATGAGGGAGGTGAAGGGTCAAGTTCAAAGTGTATAAATTGGGATGGATTCTCCATTCTAAAGGATTTGGATACTGAATTTTTGAATAACTTCTACTCTAGTATCATTGTGAATTAGAGTAGCTTGATTGAATCTTTCTATTCATCACTACACATGAAATAAAGCTACAATTTATTCCACTTATCCCCCTCTTCCATATGCTTCCTCTTTTCCCATACTATGCACAACATTTCTGAAATACTAATTAAGGAAAAAAATTGTTTTCTCATATGTATGAATGTGTGCATTTTTATATGCATGTTTCCTCTCAGCATTAGTGTTAAAGCATTGTTGTTTTCTTCCTACAAACATTTATGATGGTAACTTCTGGTTAACATTTGTAGGACTTTGAATTTATACCTACAACATTAATCCCTCTTTTCTTGCTTCACACTCCCCTTTTCCCCTCTTTCTAGCAAGTTGCATCTCTTGCAAGAAATTGTAATCCCTGTCGCAGGATCAGTGGAGTGTTCCTGTTAGATCCCCATCCTTTTGGCCACCCAAAGAGTTTATTTCATCCACACATAATAACATAGAGCTGCACCATTCAAGCATAGGGATCTCTAATCCCATAGCATTGGTAAGAAACCCACATATTTTTCCAACCAACAAATTTTCTAGCCAACACTTACCTATCCTGCAAACTCAATGATGATTGGTCTTTCATGGGTGATGGGGTGGTTGGATTCATTCGTTATTTGATTTTTCCTATTTATTCCTCCTCTTGCCCTTTTTATCTATAAATGTAAGTGTAAAGGAACATGTAAAGGGTTTATTATTTCTTCTAAGTCCTATATCTCTTCCCTTTTGAGCTCAAATAGTTTTCTCTTAAACCTTTGTAACACATTTGTAAAGATTTTTAATGGCTCTTATCTATGAATTTGTAAAGAGACAAGTTTTGATCAAGAAAACATGACTTCTTTCCTTCTAATGCATTAGTATTTGATGTGAATATCTCTATCCTTTTGTATGATAACACTCTTGTTCTAATTATCTCTACCACAATCTCTATGTGTATCCATTTGAACCTTCCAATGCAACATTATCTCTGTGTCTTGTGATCTAGAATCCATCCATGTTTTAGTTTAGTCCATCACGTTCCTTTATTTATACATTTTCTTTCTAACCCTAGTCCCTTAGAAATATTAGATGAGGATAAATTAGTGGTAGTTTCAGTATTATCTTGTGTTTTTGTTGTAAGATAAACTATTAAAACCAAAAATTCTCTAGAGATTGACCTCAATGGCTCCATTATCCCACACTTTAGAGTTCTTTCCATGTGTTACTAAGGTGTTGATCTCTACCTTAGTAAAAGGTGCAATCTCAGGTGACAACAATCAGTTATAAGATAATATCACTTATATTAAACCCTCTTATCCTCCTTTATCTTAGATTAGCTCCTACATTATCATCTATCCCTATTCCTCATAAGAAAAACATTATGAACAAGCTCCCATAGCCAAATCCTCATAATAGGTAAATGTCATATGCCCCTATGAAAGTGTCCTTATAGGTTCAATCTCATATATATAAGATTATTTAAATTCTTATGCCATCAAACCTTTTGGTAGCACTTATACCATGGATGATCCTAAATAAATTGAAGTTAAAACTTTGCTTCTATAATTTTCTACTATCCCCTGTCCTTCAGAACTTGTTCATACTATTGTAAACTATATGCATTAAGAGGTGGTGTGAATCAGTGCTTATACAAATTTTAACCCATAAGTTAATTTCCTTAACTTAGAGATAATTAAATCACACAATCATTCACAATATATAAATTAAATAGCACACATGAGAGAAACATAATTTAATGTGGGAAACCCTTCAAGGGAGAAAAACCCACTGAAACCAAGAACTAGTTTGGATAAGAATGTTTTGTAACAGTTAAATTGATCACATGTTGAGTATCAACGAAAATTGGAGATGTAATTCTAAAACTTAACCAAGCTACAACCTGATCTTTAGCAAGCTTTAACTTTCATGGAAGCCTCAACTCCTACATTCAATCACACTTACCATATGTAAGCTTCAACTTACAAGGAAGCTTCAACTCCCTTACTTCTTCACAATTTTTGATCACTTCTAGTATATTTTCTCCCATAACTAATTATGATAACTTATTAAGCTAAAATTATTCTATTTTCACTCTCCTTCATCTTTTGTAAGTGCCTCTCAAACATCTTCCTCTTGACATCTACAACTGCTATAAAAATTTAATCCAAAGTGCAATAGATACATGATTTGATTTCATACCCTTTCTACTCTTCCAATTGCATATTCATCAAAAAATCTCTCATACACATAATGAGAATTCAAAATTACTTCAATCCAGACCTCTTAAAGGTCCCTTGCACTTCACATTCAATTAAAAACTCTTCATCTTCACAATGCAACTCAAATTGGGAAGAGAGAATGACCTCATATAAATTGAAATTTAGCAATAATTGTCTTTGAATCATGTGTAGACTTTATCATAACTATAAAGGTAGTTATAACCTTATTTTTTATCAATAAAACACTCCAAAATTCATTACACGCCTAAAAATATCCCTCTTACACCTAAAATTGACATATGACACATTGTTTTGTAACTGACATGTCAGAACCTTATCTTCTTCTTCCTTTGGTGAGTTCTTTTGTATTCTAGATATCTTACAAATATAAAAAAGTGTATAAGGCATGCAAGGATGTTATAAGACTCTTCATGTGCTCTAAAAACTCTTCATATCCTTCCTAACTTACCACTTCTCTTCCACACTTCATGAGAGCTTCAAACTATCATTAATGGAGGTCAAAAATTAAAGTCAAGGAGCATGTTTCCTTATCATTGTTTTACATAGGTTATAGGTCCAAAAATTATTTAAGAGAGTTTAAATTTATCTATAGATAACCTTAAAGTGAAAATAGGAGACTCACCACACTCATTCAATCAAGAAGATAATGATTTGAACAAACAACATTCAGATTTGTAGACCCAGAAAAATAGTCTTCACAAAAAGAGGTATAACTTTGTCTAAACACCTCATCATGGTGCATGCAATAACTTTCTGTAAATATCTTGACCTTGTGAAAATTATAATATTATCATAATGTTTCAAGTTAAATATATTATCATGGAAAAACTTTTATCTCAAAGACATACCAGACTGAGTTTCAGAGCTTCAAAAACCAGTCTTATAGAATGAGCTTCCAATTCATAAAAACTCATTTTCATGATGAATCAAGGATTTTAAAACTTCACATGGGACCTGTAATTAAACTTCAATTAATCATTTACATAGGCTATAAGGATAAAAACACATTTTCATCTCCATTTTTCATACCTACTTGACAAGCATAAAAGGGCAGTTTTGGATCACTCAAAATAATACATTCAAACACTTCATAAATCCACACCAAGCATATTCACATATCATATGAGATATCTTCATGATGTTCAGGACCAAAAACAACCACTTTATGAATCAATTCAACATGAATATTCTTCATTCCTTCAGTACTATTCTTAAACTCTAGGCATTCTTGGCAGTAGGACTGAAAATGTAATTTTATCATAAAATTTCTCCAAAAAAACTAGCTCATATATCTTCAGGAACACCACTAACACATCCTTAGAATCATTCATCAAAAAATTGAGCATAGTTTCCTTTACAAATTTCGTCTATATACTTAATTTTTCACAAAAATATTGTTTTCTTGTGGGGTCCACCATGATCCGAGAGATCAAACCTCCAGAAACATGACCTATGATGAGTTATCTATAATCTCAAGTAATTTTCAAGACAAAAAAAAATCAATTTAGATACATAAACAATCATTTTTATCCTTACCAATTTAATTGGGTTTGAGGAAGACTTAGAACAAGTCCACGAAAATAAATAGAAATTTCTTGTTTCACATTCATTTGACCTCATAATTTTTGCAACATATTTTTATCCCAATTATCTTCGAATTGTTCTCTTATTAACTTACCTCACTTAACCCAATTTTACAGAAAATGCAATATCTTACACAAAACACATCCTTAGGTCTTCAAATTTGGACCACACCTTCATGAATACCTCCTCTATGATATATAATGGAAATTTTATCCTAGTTCACTCTGATACTTCTAATCCAATCTCATTTGTGTGTGTTAAAATTATTTATCTTGAAAGGCAGTCACACCAAAGACCCTGAATATGTCTCTAACTATTGAATTTGACCTAATACTTCACCTGAGGCCTCTTAGAAATGTTCCTACACATTTCCCATGCCTTCACTTTCTTTATTCAACTTTTTTTTTTCTTCATAGCGTCATGTTAGGTCCATGAATTAGGCCAATTTGAGCTAGTTTACACTACAACTCATCACCTATGAATTGTTATTCATCTTGTATCACCTTGAACATCTATCATTATGTGTTTCATGCCTCTACCATGCTTCACCATCATCCTCATGCCTTTACTTCACCTTTCTAGGTCACTTTTTTTTCTAGGCTTAAGGATTAGGCATCATGAAATGAACTAGTCTGACTAATTCCACTCATGTACCCATGTATTCATCATCTTGGACTTGTTTCAACATCATATGCATGCTATAAAATTTCTGACATCATCTTGGTGTGTTCTCACATCATCACCTTGCTTGTACATGTCACTAGCTGCTCAAGAATTTTATGCTTCATCAGGTGTTCCCAAGCAACTGATTTATTTTTCCTTATCTTAGTCACTCCAAGCTCTCTCTAGATCTTTTAGATCCTGCTTTGTCATTAATATTCCTTTGACATTAATGAAAACTTAGCATACACCTTCCAACACATACTTATCCTCACCAAATTCAGACCATTGCACATCCCAAACTTGAAGATTGGGATCCTTTTGTAGAACTTTATCACCTTCCTAATCAAATCCCATTTTTAGATATCCTTCATACCTCACCCCATTATCATGAGCATATTATGACTGCACTCTTCACTATG
The DNA here is from genome assembly GCA_019776745.2 of Taxus chinensis. Taxonomy (NCBI): domain Eukaryota; kingdom Viridiplantae; phylum Streptophyta; class Pinopsida; order Cupressales; family Taxaceae; genus Taxus; species Taxus chinensis. Next base: position 674,966,049 of record CM034150.1, on the reverse strand, counting down.
ATAAATATTTTTCCTCCCAGTTTGGGGCAGCATCCTGCCCTACCTAGTTTAGAAGAGAGCATCATACGACAATGTAATGAGTTATCTATTTCCATTGATATTTCCATAGATCATTCTTCATGAATTTTATTTTCTCTTAATTCCATGATCTATTATGATATTTTATTCCATGATAATAACCCTCTTTATCTCAATTTAGACTTGACACACTATGATTAAAATATCCCTTATAGACCAAAATCATGGTATTTAATTTCCACTATGACTATGGGTTAAATTTGGCTCCCTATCACTATGGCATGTTGTATCATGCATACCAAAATCATGGTATTTAATTTCACCTTGTCTTATAATATCCTCCTAGGTAAACTATGGACTCATCATGTTTGTGTACTCACATCATCCTATTGCCAACGTGTTACGTTTGCACACTTAAGAACTATATCTAAAGTACAAAGTGATATCACCCCTTGGAAATTTGACCTATTTCAACAATGTTGGAAATTCAAAATACCTACCCTTGAAAAACTTCTTGTTAGTGTAGGATTTATTTTCCTTTCTTTATTTGTATTATCCTACTCAGGATATTCCACCTCACTTGGAGTTTCCCTACACTTATGGGATATGTTTTCTTAGGTGTACACTTTACTACACTATTCTAGGTGCTGGTTACCACTTAACTACACTATTCTAGGTGTGATTTGCCACTTGACTACACCATTCTAGTTGTTATTTACCCCTATTCTAGGTAGAGATTGCCTTGATTCTAGGAGGAGGTTACATATTCACCTCTTGTATGTACATATCTTGCATTATTCTATTTGATTATATTGAGTTGGAGCTATTTATGTGTTATTACAATTAACTCTCTTGCATTTTTTGTATTTTTACAGTCTTGTATTCTTGCATTGTTTTGTCTTGGAAAAATTCACATATCACATCATTTACCTATGCAATGTTCAAAGCAATATATCCATAGTGCTTCTCTGATACTTCCTATGATTCCATTTTGGAAATACCAATGCCTCAATAATCTGGTGGATTTTCTTCTTGACTATAGTGGTCATCCCAAGGTTATGGGTCATACTCCTCCTAACCTTCTCAATTCTAAAAATGATGAGATGATTAAATTAACCTTAGAATTCACACCTCTGATATTCCTTATGTAATTATCTCTTAATTATCTCCCACCTTAAAACCATGATTACGCAAGAAGTATTCCACTTGTGTCCTTATCACCATTACTCACAATCAACATCCTCTTGTATAGCATTTAATCCAACATTAAACTATCATCGAATAATGTGTTATCATTTTTACCACTTATGACTATGATGATGTCTATTCTCTTGATAACCGCTTCCTAGTAAGCTACACTCAGGATAAGAATGCAAAACTCCTTCATTACCATGACACATTATGGTCTACCTTTATTCATAGCATCAATACTATCATCATCTCCACATAAGATACACATCCTACCTTTGATCTGGAGGTTGATGATCTATATTCTAATTTTGAATCAAAGGATGAGCTTATGAATTATGCATCCCAAATTAGTGATCTAATGCATAAGCCATAGTATTCTCTTTTAGTTATCCATTCTACACCACCTATTGTGACATCTCCCTCTCCTTCCCCTCTCACTTCTTTGCATACTATCATACCTTTACCCTCTACAAAATTACCACCAGCTCTTCTTTCCATTATGGATCCTATCCCATGCACGGATGATCCATACTGCACATGGCATAAAGCCCCTATACATGATTTTTCTGATTTTAGAGTCTATAAATTACATATGAAGAAATGTGAGGAGGAAGTTAGGAAATACCAAAGTAAGAATGCATCACAACCTTCTTTTTTTGTGCCACTCTTCAGTTCTCATTGTGGTATATTCTCACATACAAATGACACTTGTCAGATTCTCTCCCATAGGCACTAAACCTAATAACCTTCTCCTTATGCATCTAAGTATAAATCCCAATATCCACCATCACATCATTCTACACTATCATCTAGTTCTCATCATTCTCCCCCTTATACCTCCCTTGATGATATCCAACATGATGTCCTCACATATATCTCTAATATCTCTAATATGATCAATAATTCTCTCTTTTCTACAAAATCATAAGTATGTTGAGGTATCAACATCATACAAGACAACCTTTTGGACCTCGTGATTCATATTTTATGGAAAATCCTACAAAACATAGTTGACATCATCAATGACGTATTCCAATCATTCACACATCTTCATTAAGACACTTCATCTTACTAATCTATTCTTATCTCTCTCCCACTTTGTTTTATCCATTACTTAGATTTATACAACCATTAATTCCTATCTTGGAATACTTTGGTGATTATTATCTTTCTCCCGTTTGGGTTCATCTCTCCTACTTCATTTTATATGGTCATGGCTTCCTACTTTGGATATTGTGGTCACCACATTCCTCTCATATCCTTCTTGGGTTTATCTCTCATCGTTTTGTCTAGCCCTATCATTGGTTTTCACCCCATTGTATCTTATCCATAATACCTACTCTATCAATCTCAAAAACCTTTCATCATTTCATTTTTCCTAATCATAAATGTTCTTACATTTGTGTATAGATAAGAAAATTGAATCGTAAAAGTAAATATACATCAATACATAATATACTGACTAAGTCATGGCATCTCATATATATATAAAAATCAATCATTTTATACATCATCATATATCTCACAAAATCATACAATCAATCATCCCTCAAGCACCCCCTCCCTTAGATGGAGGTTAGCTAATTCTCTAAGATAATTTTTCATGATTAGTCACATATACTGATCATGCCAAGGATGTGGCTCTAAATCGATCCCTTAAAGCCTCTCCCTCTGCTCTAGCCACCCAAACCTCCAATATTATAATGTGGAATACATATTCCACCTGGCACATTGTTTCCCCATGTGCATCGGAAATTCTAGCTGCCCACTCTCATGTCGACATTTTGTGAGATTTTAGAAGGACCTGTACCACACTCACCACTGCTAGAGAAAATTTTTTCCTTTGAATCATATCAGTTGCCTCTCCCATAATCCTAAATGTACCCATTAATTCTTTGTTTATTACTGACATTAGATTCACTATCACGATCATATCTATTAGGCCTAGGATGTCATCCAAAATATAATGGTGCACCACATCAATTATCATGTGCCACTCAATTTTTTTCTCTCTAAAAAATAAAAAACCCACACATCCCATTATACATCTATATAACATCTATCCAAAAATCACAAAACCACGTTATTAAATAACTTAAACCATGAAATCTATGTCTTCTTAGCCTCCTAAAACAACCCCCGCCTCTTCATATCTTGGTCTGAAGGCTCCCACCAGTTATACTCACCTATCTCAGGGAACCAATATCATGGGTGATCTCCTTAGATCCTTTCCCTTTTTCCCTGGTCATCCCATCATGTATGTCATTATCTAGGCACCTATATCTGACAAATATCCTCCTCTAATCCTCTATAATTTCTACGTACAATTCCATCCCTAAGGCCTCTCTACTCTCTCCTCATCTCCTACATCATTTTTCTCATGGTTTTCATCTACCTCTACTACCTGAGGTCCCTCTATGCCTCCTACTCCTCTTCATCATTTCTACCTATGACTTGGTTCTAAGGCATGCCTCACTCAATGTGGTTGCAATGGTGGTACGCATAGCACCATTTTGGCTCTCCCTCATCTCTCTCTCTCTAATGTCTAAATTAATACTCTGGGATAGGTAGGGTCACCAAATGATCTATATGCCTAAATTGTAAGGAACTCTATCTATTAGGTGTCTCAACCCATCATACTTCATATTTTATAATCTTGAAGGTCCCTTCTGTTACCACTGTAGTTGGTCAATTGAGCCATTGGTCCATTATTAATCTATAATCCTCCCACACTACTTGTTCCTTTATGACCTATGGAAACCTCCTACAACCAACCATTTGCCTCAATACTAGGTATATCTCCCATTATATAATCCTCGAGGCATATATTTCTACCTATAGTGGTGTCCCTATGGTCCAATACATTGGGAACCACTCATATATCCAGGGTGAAAATACTATAACAGTCCCAACCACCCTATGTTGCCTCACTTGAATATTGTATAGATCATGGACCATCTACAACATGTAGTTTATACCCTAACTAAACTATATCCCATCCTCTAACATCCTTGCAGTCCACTAAAAAAAATAGAAACACTCTTCCATCTATCTTATGGCATGATATTCATGCCAAACCATAACAATTATAACCTTATGGATATTCAAAATTTATCTAACATTACGGCACTTATTCATCTCATCAAAGTTCTCAGGTGATACTCATTGAATTTATTAGTTTACCATGTAATCTATCTTCTCTATTTTGTATCCATTAGTGAATCACAAAACATGTGGACTCCTTGAATTATTAGTCCTATAATGACATATACATCATGTCTTGTCATTTTACCCTCTATAATATATCCATTGTCCTTCCACCTGAAGATGTTGGACCTAAACTCTCAATGGATAGAGAACATCTAAATATTTCCAATTGTGTTTCAGTGATTTACCAAAAATTATTTATGCAATTACATGACACGCTTATAGGATATTGGATTTAACTATAGCATGCTTAAAATTATATTTATGATGTCACTACCCTTAGTCATCCATGCCAACTTTATGCATAATTTATTTTCATCATGTCGCGATCACTTTGATTTGATTTTTATCTTTTTACTCATCAATTTCATTCATTCAAATGCATGAGATGTTTTAGAAAGAAAATTTGTTAGTATAAATGCACTTTACCTCACTAAACATGTCTCATTTTGATTTTTCATTCTCCATATCTACATTTAAAAATATTTATGGTTAGTGTGTATGTTAGGAAATTTAGCATATCTTCCTTTATTATCTTCACGTTGTTATTTTGAATTTTTAGAATACATGTGTGTGTGTGTGTGTGTGTGTGTGTGTGTGTGTGTGTGTGTGTGTGTGTGTGTGTGTGTGTGTGTGTGTATTTTCAATAAGGGGGAGAATACTTCTAAACTCCATAACACACTAGGGTGGAAGTATTACATTCTTCCATGAAACTGATTTCAACACATGACTGAATTTATTTTGTAAACTCATATTTTCTTTAAGGCTTTAGGTATAACCTCAGTCTATGTTCATTCACCAGCAGAGTTCTTATGTCTCTATCAATGGGAAATAACTTGATTGATCCATTATCATAGATTTTTTTCACTTGATAGATCCCCAACTACCTATTTCTCAACTTTCCTTTCAAATGTTGGTACTTTGAGTCAAACAAAAGGGCTTGTTGATGATTATCTTTTTAGATAAACCATCAGATTCATCAGATACCTTAGGTAAGTGGGACGTACACCCTAAGATAACCTCTAGATTTTAAAGAAGATGGCTCTTCTCTATGGTTTTGGGTAAGGTTAGAGGAAAAGTAAAATGAAGTACAAAACTAACTAAGGCATGTACGTCGAAACAGGTCTTAAAAAGACACAGAGATGGATCTTGGGAAATTAATTAAAATAGTTTAAGAGTGTTTAACATGATCTACTATTTTTAGAAGTATCTTGGATAATCAAAGGCCGAGAAAGTGTAAACATAATAATATGTAGATGATAGATGCATGAAGAAAACCCAAGGGTGTATAGCATGATAGATCTTCAAAATTATCTAAAAACTAAAAGCAATGAAAGATAAAAGACACAAAATATTGAAAGCTAAAATACACAAAACAAAAATTCTTTATTCATAGAGAAAATAATACATAAGGTCGATATGGCACATATTACATATTCCTTTTATAAAAAAGTCTTGTTAAGGTTAGCCAATACAATAATTAAGCCTAGAATCCTCCTTCACCAATCGCATCTATTATATTTCCTATTTTTTCTTCCCCTTTGCTCCTAGATCAAACATTACTTTATAGATCCTTTTGGCTCTCGTTTCAATGTCTGCAATCATACCTTTCACTGATAGCATTCAATTTTCTTATAAGATATTTCATTCTTGGTTCAATATCTCAACTACCTATTCGTGATCTTTTTTATTTCCTTTAATTCATATAACTTAGGCTCCTTCATTCGGTGATGATTCTTCTCTACCACGTGGAGGTCACATGCTTGTTTATGGGGATTTCTTCATTTTCTTTATTTGAAATTGCACTCAGGTGAGACGTGGAGACCTTGTGCATCTTTTTTATGTTCTTGACTTCTCAACCCTTCGAGGTAACTTTATCAGGCCTGGGACATGTGGGTGATGCAGCGCAAGTTTGATAACACCCCTTCTCTGCTTCATGCCCCGAATGTGCCAAAGGGATGCGTGGACATCTTCTGCATTCAGCTTCATAATTAATCGATTTTAAGCTCAAGTGAACAAAAAGAACTAGGGTCAGGGTGCCAAAATATGGTGGCCAGTAAAAGAGTCTTATAAAAAATAACTCTATAGTTATGGCGACTCACCAAGGGACTTTGTACAAGTCATGGAAGGATCCAGAAATCCTCTCAGCCTCAAAATTCAAAATGTGGCTTAAAAAATGCCACTCAAAGTTGCTACAAAGCAGTCTGATATCTGATCCATTCTAACTCTTTTGGGTAGGTTCTTCTCTGGAAGGCATGGAAATCTCAATCCATCTTGATTATCTCCTTGTGGGAAAATTTTTGGAGACTCTGCACTACTGTATGCAAGCGGAACTCTAACTGCACAATGGAGTTTAGGATAGCTTCCACCTTAGTGACACTAGAACTCTCTTTTAAAGACTGAAAGGCAGTCTTATCTTGTCATTTAGTGATCAAGATTTGTTGAATTTTGTCCTTTAATATGACCATGGATTCATTAGGGAAGGGGGATGGGAAGCCTAATTGGACCAATTCATTGATGCTCTACTTCTGCTCTTTGATCCCCTGTTGGAGCTGAGCCAAGAGATTCTGACATTTGATGGAGGCTTTGTTACAAGTCAAGATCTCATTGATTTTTGCAACAATCATCTGCCTGTTAGTGATTCGTGCCGCTTATAGGGTAGATTCGGAAGCATCGTAAAGTTTCTAAATCAATAGCAATGATTTAGGTATCTTGGCGGATATGGCACTACTGATGGTGGAGGTTATGGTCACCACATTTGAGAATAATCCTTGTGCATCAGATATAAATCCAAGTGCAGGGGATAAATTTATTGATGTGGTGGCAATTCGGTCACAGTAAGAAGCATACATCTCCGCTACCAATGTTATAACTCCCCCTTTTTGGGGTTTTTGTCCCAATTTAGGGGTCAATTCCTTGACCGCATCCTCTAATGATTTCAGATTTCTCTGTAGGCTTCCCTTTTCTACCTCAATGGTGCACAACTTGTCATGGATCGTAGCCACCTCCTCCTTTATTGAATAAATCTCTTATTGGAGGGCTCCTTTCTCCTATAAGAGTGAATTGGCCGAGGCCTCAAACGTGGTAAGTTTGGCCACTATATTTTTTAGCTTCTCCCTGAGAAGCCACGAGGACTTCTTGTGGTAGATATTCCTTTAATTATTTGTGGAGCTATTTGATCTCCTTGCCATTTCCCTTTATCTTAGCTTGTTGGTTGACCACGGTAGCTTCTACCCTGCAGAGGCTTGATTGTGTCTTTTTCAGTTGGTTGTTGAGATTAAGGTAGTCTATCGTGGCTACAGCCGTAATTTCATTCATTAACTAAACCTTATCCTGAGGCTGGAACTTTGAGAGGTCAATCGTAACAACGCTGATAGAATAGCCATCAGGTTTCATTTATTCCTCAAGTTCACAGACTTAGGGGATGAGCTGCATGATAGTTAAGGAGATTTGTTGATGGTAATATAATGACCACATTTTCTTCGTCACTCCTATCAACATTTCTTTCTTCTTCTGTTTCACCCTTCTACTATCTCGAGTTGCCTTAGAGGTTTTGGCTTAACTCAAAAACTCTAAGAGATAAGGTACCACCCCATCTACAAATGGGTACCTGAGTCAAAGACCATATGGAATTGTAACTGATGGTTGAGAATGTGAAGTTACCAGCACTGAAGAAGATCCTATCACCACGTGGGGGGAGAAAATTGGGATGGTTGAGGGAGGTTGAGGCAAAAGAGGGGCTCCAGGTGGAGGGAGTGTCTACGATGGGGTGAGTGATAAGGAGATACCCCCAAAAGGGGAAAATGGTAATAGAGGAGGAGATTAAAATGGAGCCCCATGAGGAGGGAAAGGGAGAGGAGAAGCGGGAGCCATGGCCCACTTGAACTTTTTATGTGGGGGGCTCGGCATTGATTCCTTCATAGTTATTTCACTTGAGGAAATTGATGTGGGCCACGGAGTGGGTGGATGAAGTGAAGAACCTTGTTGAGAAGTGAAGGGCAGGGGCCTTACTAGAAATTAATGTTGGGAGGGACCAGAGGACTCTGCAATCGATCTCGCAGGTCACTCTAAAGTGATTGTTACTATATCCTCACATTCTAGGTCAGACCCATGATCCATATCCTAAAAATCCTCCCATTTCTCATCACTAGATACAACGTCAAAATTGAGGGTGGTTTTCCCGATCTCCTTCCTATATTTCCAATGCGCTTCAATTTTTTATGTGTTTCAGTCTCTCTTACGCAACATTGCTCTAAGTCCTTTTGTCATGGTAAGGGCAAGATCATACATGTGATTAACTAGATGGAATGACTCCCAGTCTGGAATTGGAATGTTGTTGAGCTGGACAAATATGTTAAGTGACTCTTCCCAAGGGGACAACCTTGCTTGAAAATTTTCCCTAGACACGTGCTTGCAAGAGTTGGGAACCTTGTTCTAAACTAGAGTCGTGGTCATTGTCCTATCTAGGTCATACCTCCACAAGTCTTGAATTAAGGTGAATCCGTAGGAGGCTAAATTTTTGCAAGGATATGCTTTGTCTTTCTCTTAATCACAATAATTCCTCCCTTACTCAAGGGGAGATCAAAAACTTCCTTCTTTTTTTTAACAGAGCCAAATTTAATATCCAGGAGTACCAGTTGCCTAGATATCTCAAGACCCACCACCTGTGTCATGAGGACCCTTGGGATCATAAAGGATTCATCGTGAAAACCATGCAGCCAAATCATAGAACGTCCTGCTACGAAAACATAATCACAAAGATGCAAGAGGTATACAAGGACGGATTGAACAGAGTTATTCATTTTGTTGTTGACCCCCTTCAGGGTTATGTTCAAGTAGGAGGGGCTCCACAAAAGAATTAAAAATTCATATACATCTAATGATCAGGACAGTATACAAGTCCAAGAAAACATCAGAATGATCTTTTAGGGATCAACCTCGGCATCCCATAGAGTCAAATTCATGAACTAAATGAAGTACTAGGCATTCTAATACAGAATAAGGTGGAACAAATATGAAGAATACCTAAAGGTGTATTTTATCGGGAACCTGGAAAGCTACTCACAAATAGATTCCGCAATGACTTCAGTGAAGTTGAATTGGTACACTTGCTCTTGATTTACAAACCTCATTCATAATAAGGCCACCATCTTCCAATCATATACGTTCATTACTAAATCTTGTCCAAAAATGAATGTCGGAATGGATCAGGCATATTAAGAATCCACCATAAGTGACTTCAGGGGAATGGGGAATCCTGTGGTTCCCAAACCTCCTAAATATGTCTACCTTAATTCCCTATTAAGAAATGAAGATTTATTCTAGCACTGAGCCCAGACACTTTGGATTTTGGCCATATCATAGAAACTATTCCTTGGGTCATAGATTAGAGCGAGCATGTCCCAGACAACTTGAGGTGTAATTACCACCATTATGTTCCTTCCCTGGATGGTATTGGTGTAGAAGTTGAAAAATATTGTGCATGTCTATATAAGCTCTAGGTACGGGTATATAAGAGGCACCATATATTGGGAGATTTTCATGATCCAAATCCTTAAGCCAAAAGATTCAGAATTTCCCAGGTTAAGAAACATGGCATAGGTTTTCTCTCTTAGAGATTTGGGATTCTTGTTGAGGACATGGTTGAAAACATCGTCGGAAAATTCAAAAACCACTGAAGGGTCACTAGTCCTAGACCCCCCATCAAGGAACCTCAACCTTGGTTGAAGAGGGCATGGGGGTATGGGTTGTCCTACGTAAAAATTCACTTGTGGCGTGGAGTTGGAAGTTACCATGGTAGTTTTCAGAACTAGGAGAAGGCTTTGATTCTTTTACTTCAACACTTAGAGACTGATTGGAAGACTCTAGCATTTGAAATGAACCTGTTGGATGCTCCCAGCTATCTTAAATAACCACCCTAATCTGCAGAGTAATGGCTCATGCATATATAGATTCACTTCACATAATGGCCCTTTTTTAATTAATGACCCTAAGCACCAAACTCTATGCTTTTCAAGAGATTATGTATCAATTCTCAATATTTTTCCTTCAAATATCCTAGGATGACGTTGGATAATTAATTTCAGGGAAACTTAGGAAGGTACACTCCCTCCAAAACTTTAAAAAGAGGCAAGGGGGGTCCACAAGGGACATGTATCCAAGACACTTATTGAAAGGGACAAAGCAAATGAAGAAAAAGAACAAGGAAAAGTAAAACTATAAATATTAATCAATATTTAACAAAGAGACTCGCAGGAAAGGTTTTTAGTGAATTTTGTTTACCATAATTACTAAGGGGTCACATTCCATGGTTTCAAGCTTGAAATTGTTGTGTTTTTTACATGCACTGAGTTTGAAGTGTCCTATCCATAAGGGGTTGAACTTTCCATGATTTCTAGGCTTGGCAGCCCTTGCATCTCATTTCAAAACCATAGTATTAACTTGAAATTCTAGTTCCAACGTCTTTTGATCGAACCAAGTTTTCACCACCTACTGACAGTTGATCTTGGCTTCATGAGTAGACCTCCCACTTTTCTTGGAGATCTAATAGCTCAATGAATCTCACTTTAATCACCCCCATTTTCCTCTATCTCAATTGTTTTCAACAATTGTAATGTAGGTATTTTTAGGGAAATTGGCATCACAATGCTTTTCCCATACACTATATCATATGGTGAGGCTTTTAGGATCTGTTTAGGAGTGATTTGATCAGCCCATAAGGTTGTTTTGATATGTTCATGCCATAGAATCTTATGCTCATTTCCCTTTCTTTTTATAATCATAATCAAGTTTTTGTTAGTGGAATCTGCCAAACCATTTCCTTGATGGTAATGGTTGGAGGATGTTTTTAGATATATCCCATGCTTTATGACAAAGTCATATACTTTGGCCCCATAAACGTCCTTAGCATTATTTGATATAATAGTGTGGGGGGATCCAAACTAGGTACTGATATCTTGTAGTAGTCCTAAGATCACATTCTCAGTGGCCTCTTTAAGTGGAACTACCTCATCCCATCGGGTGAAGTAATCAGTCGCGGTGAGGATACATTTGTGCCCAACACTCAAACTTGGGTTCACCATTCCAATGAATTATAAACCCCATTGTGTAAATGGTTCCTCAATTAGGATGGGGTTAAGAGGTAATGTCATGTTCCTCTAAAAACCCATATAAACTTGACAAACCTTGCATCTGTTTGTCTCTAATTGACTGTCAGCAAACAGGCTCGGCCAAAATTATCCTGCTTGCAAGATTTTTATGGTTTTGGTTTGGGTAGAAAAATGCCTCCCGAGCTCCCATGGTACAACTCACGTAAGACTCTTTCATCTTATTCATTCTTTAGGCACATTAGCATGATTCCATTAAAGTTCCTTTTAAACAGGAAATCATCAATCATGGTGAAATGGGATCCCTGATACCTATAGTACCTCCTCTTTTTTAAGGGGATATGGCTTGGGTATTTACCTATCTGCATGAAGTGGATCTTATTCGAGACCCAGCTACCTGAGTCGCTATCTTGGATATAGGGTATCTCTATGGGCTTGTCGTTAATTAGGGGCATGGTGTCCTATGTTATATATTTACATAGGCCCCTTCCCTATACTAGCTTTGTAGATTTTACTTCAATGTCATATTTGAGGATTTTAGTGATCCATTTAGCTCTTTTATCAGTTATCTCACCCTCTGTTATATATTCTTTGATGCTAGAGTGAGGCACCATAACCTAGATTCTACTATGGGTGACAAGGTACTTGAATTTCTTCAGACCCTTAACTATAGCATAAGCTTGTCTTTCTACAAATTTATACCTTGTTGCATAGTTGTGGAGAGTTTTTGAAAAAAAGGTGACTGGATGTTCTTCTCCTTTAGACTCTCCCTTCTATGCCAGTATAGATGTTACGCTATATTTAACCTTGTATACATACATGATGAAATCCTTTGAGAATTCAAGGTTGTGTAGTATCAGGTCAGATGTGATAGCCCCTTTAATTACCTCAAAGGCCTAATGACCTTTAGTGGTCTATTTGAAATTAAGTTCTTTCTTGAACATTAGCATGATTAGGCAGATTGTCCAGGTAAATTCTAAAATGAACTTGCTAACAATGTTAATCTTTCCTAAGAAATATTGGACCACTTTCTTATTGACTAGTAAGGGCAGCCCCAAGATGGCTTCAACTCTTTCTGGATCAATAGAGATCCCTTCCTTTGAAAAAATGTGTCCCATGAGTTTTCCCTGGGGAACTCCAAAAACACATTTCCTTGGGTTCAGAGAGATCCCAAATTCTTGGCATTCTCAAATACAACTTTAAAGGTGTCAAAATGATCTTCTGATGTCTTGGTAAACACCGTGAGATCATCTCGGTATATAAGGATTACCTTATTGCTCAGTGTTCTAAATGCAGATTCTATGGCTCTTTGAAAGGTAGATCTAATCTTTGTGAATCCAAATGGAATTTTTGTGTATGGGAAGGTTCCCCATTTTGTCGTGAAAGTGGTCTTATGTTGGTCCCTTTCTACGAGCCATATCTGGTTATAGCCTAAAAAACCATCCAGCAGAGAACATTTTTGAGCTTGCAACCATTTGTAATATCTGCTTCATTTAGGGTAAAGGGTAGTGATCCTTTAGGGGCACTCTATTTAGGTCTCTAAAATCTACATAGAGCTGAATTTTTCCATTTATCTTCCTTATCAGGACTAGGTTAGAGACCCATGTTGTGTGCTTGATATGAAAGATTATTTTGGCTTCCAGGAGTTTTCTCAGTTCCTCAACCATGAGGGATTCTATTTTTGGCTTCATGGTTCTCTATTTCTGGCACACAGACTTAGTTCCTTCTTCAAGGTCAATGGTGTTTGGATGATATCCTTTTTGTAAACATGTAGGTCATCATACGTCTAAGCCATCACTTTGTCATACTTTTGGCATAGATCCACAAGTCTTTCCCTTTCTTTTTGAGTGACTAATCTCTAGACTTTTAGCTTTCTCTCTTTATTCACTTCTAGCTTGACATAATCCTCCTTTACTGCTGAAAAAATCCTTTGATGTGAACTATCATCATTAGAATCATAAAAATTTTCTAGTTTTATTAGTCCTTTTGGAAGTTTGTTTGTCTTCAACTGAATAATCTAATCTTCATAAGCTTCTTCGATCTTGGGTTGGAGTTGGTTTGCAAACTGGTCAGATTGTTGGAGGAAGTGTATAATATATTGGTCACTATTAAAAACCTTCCAATGATCGATGTTATCAGGTATAGAAGGGTAGATGATCAATTTTATGGTACTTTCATTCACTATCAAATCCTATTTTGGGTTGAATTGTGACCCGATTAAGGCTATCCTATCAACCTCTATATTTTGGTCTCGAGGAATAACCTTGATATTAAAGGCTTCAAAATATTCGATGATATCCCACACCCTATGTCGATAGGACCTCATTCTTTGATTTTTTGTGGTGGGAGTGTTCCTTACCTGTGTCACTACTAACTCTAAGTCTCCAAAGACTTTCAACTATTTGATGCCTTTCTTTCATGTCGTGGCCAAGCCATGTACTAAGGCCTCATACTCTGCTTCATTACTGGTATAGGAGAATTGGAAGAACAATGTGTAGAGTGTCTTCTTTACGTTTAGGGATAAAAATCATATTCCAGCTCCTTAGCCATTCTTGTTTTTATCTCCATCGAAATGCAGGTTCCATATCGAGGAATCTCTGATGAAATTCCCTTCTCTTTTATAATCTTCTTTTTCCACATTTGGAATCGTGGCATCCTCCTTGAAGATGACGTAAGTACCCAAACTAGTGTAATGAAAGTTCTTGAAGGGATCACCTGGGGGAAGGTTGGCTAAATTACCGTCACTTTGAAGATTACCCTCCTCAATATATGATTCCTCTTTTATGGTGATCATAGCGTGGGAAGCCTCAAATCCTGAGACCGCTTGGTCTATTATATGTTCCTTGGTAAAGGGTTATAATAATACCTTCATCTTAGATCCATACTTAGTCCATAGAATCAGATGGGACCAATTAAGAGACATATAGCCTCCTATCTTAGCTGTGAAATCATGGGAGAGACACAGTCTAAAGACTAGAAAAACATCAATTACCACTCTATTTTGTGGAACGGTTATGTTTGGGCAAGAATAAAGCTGTAATGGGAGTCTCTTTCTAGCTCCTATGGTTTGGACTAATTTTCCATCCAGTTGCATAACTCCTTTATTTAAGGGATCGTATTCAATTCCCAAGGCATCTATAATTTCTTTGGGAATGACTGTAGTGCTTGCCCCAGAGTATATCATGGAGTTATGAAATAATTTCGTACCTATGATAAGAGTCATAAAAAAGAGGTTGGGCCTTGGTTTACTTACTTCTCCCTTTTGATTTAACAGCACTACCTCTATTGAGGCTCAAATCATTTTCACTCATTCCTTATCTTTTTTGGTGGTGGTTGGGTTGTCATTTGATTTAAGTTCTTCTTGGAGCAACTCCTTTTTCTCTAGAATTCTCAGAAGATCCCACAAGGATGCTTTAGCTAGCACTTTCTTGAGTTGTTGAACCATATTAATTGTTCTAGATGATGATTTCTTAGATGATGACCGGTGTTCTATTACTTCAACTATGGGATGGAGGGAATCCTGATTCTGGACATTTCTCAAAGCTTCTTTTATTACCATCGGTAGTGAGACCGTGATGGTTGGAGGATTTGTGTACATCTTGTTATTCGTACTTGGGATAGGATTGTCTATCTCTATCATCCTTTTTTTAAAGCAAGTATTGTAATTAAATTGAACAGGCTTGGAAGCAGCTACCTCATTTGTAAATACAAATTCCTCTCCCTCTACCCAAGAGAAAAGTGTGTGATCTAGTGTGATGTTCACTTCCTATTCCAGAGACATCCCTTGAATTTGCACAATAAAGGCCACATTTTAGACTCCCGAAGACTAGTAACCTCTTGATGCATTAACATCATAGCCTTCACTTGCTCTTTGTTTGACTACCTTTTTTTGAAAATTTCCTTGGGGGTAGTCTCTTAGCATGTGGGAAATATTACAAGGGAAGCACCATGCATTGGGATCTTCTACCAAATGGTTTTTCTCGAGTACCATTTCTCTTCCGCTATTGGGTGGGATAGTCTTTAGTGGTGTTGACACCAAGACTAGCTAGCTAGATGACTATGTAGATGGTAGTCTCTGGGTATTATGATGTTGAGAGGAACAGGTAGGCCTACCACCCTGATAGATTTGATATTTTATCTTAGGTAAGAAGTCTGATTCCTTTTAATATTTATTATCTCGTTAGAGAAGTTTCTAAGGATATTTTTGACTTCCTCCATTTCGGGAGAAGAGGATGATTGTGTTGTAGTGGGAATTGGTATTAGATGAGAGGATGGGTAATTATATAGGGACATAGGGGCTTGGGTAGATCTCAGGACTTGTTCTTGTAGAAGGGGAGTTATTTCTGGGTACATTGGAAAAGAGGCTCTAAGGGGAATCTTTCCAACATTTATTAAATTGTTCTTGGTTTGGATAGCAATATCATATGTTTGTGGTAAATATTCCCCTCCTAATTATTGAATCATCACAGAAATATCTGAATTTAGAGATTTTAAGTAAAAAACAATAGCCATACTTGCAGGTGGCCTTGCTAGAGTAGGAATCCTTTACCATGTTCTGCGAAATCTGGTGTTAAAATTGGTCATAAGTTCTTGCGGACCCATCTTGATGTTGATAAGTTGTTTTAAGAACAAGGATCTATCCACTTTCTCAATGAAACTTGTTACCAATACATTTCCAAGCTAGTCCCAAGTGTCGATATAATTAGGATTTAGGGATCGATACCAATCTAGAGCCTTCCCCTTAAAGGAAGAAGCTATTAACTATAAGGCGACATCATGTTCCCTAATATAATGTACCATGCATATTTCCGCTACATCCTATAGGGGTTCCTCTAAATGTTTGAATTTTTCTCCACTAAATTTGGGCAGTGCTTTTAGCACGTTATCTGGAATAAGATTCCACACCACCATGGGTTGTGGTAGGATGAGCAGACTCCCTTGATTCCATGAAAAAAACTAACTCATGAGTTGAGGTTGGAGGTGGGCCATTAAAATAGGTCTGAGGGTTCTAGTTGAATGTAAGAAGGGTCTACCTGGTGGAGGTGTTGAGAGAGTCTAGTTTGGAAGAGACGGAGACCTTTGAATGTCTCTACCTCTTATGTTGCACAGTGGAGATAACTATAAGTATTCAAACACACCTTCTTCTCTTGTCCTCGCTCTTGTTCGTATTCATCTTGTAAATTAGAGAAGACCAAACTTAGTACTTCTGAAATCAGTAGATTTTTTATGATGGACTATCAAGATGTGTAGATGTTTGTGTCCCACCATGCGTCCTAGGAAAATTGTTGATGATTATATTTTTGGATGAATTGTCAGAGTCATGGGATACCTTAGTGAAGTGGGATGTACACCCTAAGATAACCTCTAGATTTTAAAGAAGATGGCTCTTCTCAATGTTTTGAATTAGACCTTCCATTGATAGCATTCAATTTTCTTACAATATCTTTCATTTTTGGGTCAATATCTCAACTGCTTGGTGATATTTCTGATTGTCTTTAATTCATCCAACTTGCACTCCTTCAGTCGGTGATGATTCTTCTCTACCACGTGGAGGTTACATGCTTATTTGGGGGCCTTTCTTCTTTTTCTTTATTTAAAATTGTGATCAAGTGACACGTGGAGAACGTGTGCATCTCTGCTATGTTCTTGAATTTTCAACCTGTCGAGGCAACTTTATCGGGCCTAGGACACGTGGTAAATGTGACACAAGTTTAAGAACATCCCTTCTCCACTCCATGCCCCGAGTGTGCCAAAGGGACGTGTGGACATATTTCACATTAAACTTCATACTTAGATGATTTTAGGCTAAAGCAAACAAAAAGAACTAGGGTTGGGTCGCCAACATATGGTGGCCAGTAAAAGAGTCTTATACAAAAATAACTCTACAGTTATAGAGTCTTATACAAAAAAAACTCTACAGTTATGGTGACTGACCAAGGGACTCTGTGGTAGTCATGGAAGGATCTGGAAATCCTCTCAGCCTCAAAAATCAAAATGTGGCTTACAAAATGCCACTCAAGGCTGCTGCAAAGTATTCTGGTATCTTATTCATTCTACCTTTTTTGGGTAGGTTCGTCTCTGCAAGGCCTGGAAATATTGGTCCAGATCAATTATCTCCTTGTTGGAAAATTTTTGGAGACTCTGCACTATTGCGTTCAAGCGGAAATCTAACTACATGATGGGGTTCATGATAGCTTCCACCTCAGTGACACTGGAGCTCTCTTTTAAATACTGAAAGTGAATTTTCTTTATGTTCCCGTGTTAATAAACTCAAGATCTAAATGAAATATGTCTACTTATGATTTTTTATTTATGTATTTTGGGTTCTATATGTTGAATTGTTGATTGATGGGTTATATTTTCTGCTGCAATTTTGTGCTTATTGTTTCTCTATTTAATAGACTAGATTAGTCCTTAATGGTTGTGCTTTGGTCATTAATTCAATATTTTGGTGTGAGCATTTACTCTGTAATATTGAACATAATTCTAAAGTACTTCCCCCATTGTAGTGTTAGATCCATTAGTATGGATATGAGCAGCATTCAATTATATTTTATGGCTTCAAAGGCATTTGAAGTGTATCCATTCAAAAACATAGTCCTTTGTAAGTAGAGAGAACATAGGTGCAGCACTTTTATTATAATATCTTTCATGAGCTTTTGTAATAACCTACCTTTTGTATAGAGATTGTATTGGAATATTAGTGACATTTCAATGGGTATCAAGGAATGTTAGTAGAATCCCCATTATTTTCTTAGTATCAACTATGCATTACTTTTTACTTCAAGGGTTGTTGAATTAAAACAATTTGATCAAGCATAACTAAAAATTTACTAATTTTGATGACACATTTCATGTTTCCCGTTGGGTTGATAATACAATGAGGTGAAACTGGATCAACCTCGAATATGATGGGGTTTCTAAGGTACCCACAGATGGTGATAATTGATGGGTGTTGATTGTTTCACTCTTGTGATAGAATGGATCAAGATCCTTTCCTGCGAGTTAAATCTGCAAATCACAAATACTACATAAGATGAAATTATTAATATGGATGGACGGGTTGTTTGGTAAATTTTTTTGATTCTAGTTCCTAGAATCTAAAGGAATTCCTTACATGGATGTAAACCTGACTTTTAATAAAACTTAAGTTTATTTATGAAAATGAGATACAGCATACGATAGATGAAGACATGTGATCAAATGTCTATTCACTTATTTAGTCTATTACAAGATCATTTGATGGGGATGATGATATGACTTGAGATAATGCGTATAGAACTCAAAGTCAGAATCTAGGTGAGTATCCAGATTCTTAGAGAAATTAGAGCCCATTAAACAGGATAGGTCATCCTCCTTAAATAAATTATGAAGCCAATTTCCTCGATGTAATCATCTATGAAGAAGTATGAGTTAGCTCCTTTCATGTCAGTACTCAACGTTGATGAATTGCAGCTAATCAGAATCTGCAAGGCTGATTCCACTCCTGAATTTTTGATTTCATGAGATTCGATGTCATGTGGGAATCTAAAGAATGTGACAAATCCCACTTCATGGTGGTACTTGAAGCAAGCTCTATAGAGGCTTGGATATGTTGCAAAACTTCAGCAACTAGGATTCCTCAAAACTCTTCACCATGGCCTCATGGATCCTTGGGTGGACTCACCCTAAAATGGTCTCTAGCTTGTCATTAGGATGTTGCATGGATGATTTCTCAAAAATCTAGTTTGTCATAACAACTAGATCCATATTGTCCCCAACTGACTAGAGGAATGTTACAAAAATTAGTATTGAGTTGATGTTTAGTGATCGGATGGTTAGATCCTCTTATGGACATCTAAAATCCATGCTTGATAACACATTAGTAACACAAAAGGAATCCAAATATTTGATAAAATGCTTCTAAATGAAATTTGACTACTAACTAGATAGAAAACACATCTAAACAGTTTCCTCAGATTACAAAAATCGTCAAGTGATTCAGTAAACTAATGGATGAGTCTAAGAAATTTTAACAGACTATTAAAGTAAGATACTTTGATTAGCTAAAACAAAACATATGATCCTCTTGAGAGAGAAAGTGAAAGTCAGAACCTGATTAAATAGTTAAGTTTAAGATCCCCAAGAATGAAATTAAGATAACAATGAAAAACCTTTGAATGATTATGTGTGATCTAATAGGATGATATGATGGTGTTTGGATAATGACATGAGCTTCTGAAATAGCTCCTAAATGCCTAACGTAGAATGAATATGCTGGTGGGTAAATGCAAAATGACGTTGGTTACCAAATTGTATAATCTTCTGAATGCTTGAGAAACTTGATAATAATCTTAGATTCATCTGAATGATCTGTGAATGGTCCCAAAGAGAGGTTAGAGAAAACTAGTATTTATAGATCCCAATGGAGTGATTGAGGGAATCACCGGTGTTTCTTACGACTAAGTTAGATTTTGGGAAGAGATACGAAGGGATAAACCTTCTAATTTGATTCTTTGGTGTTGTTGCAGATTTCAAGGGTATTTATGGCTATGATAACTTAGAGATGGTCATAAATAGTGTGAGGGTTTATAGGTTATAGAAGTAGTTAGGATTAGAGTCGGGATAACATTTATATAGGTTTCTAATTTAAACTAGTTCCTAACTAGTGAGAAGTGAGGGGCTTTTTCATAGGGATGAGGATAGAGATGGCTTAGGATAAGATATTTAGAAGGTTTCACTATTTAGCAATAGTTGTAACTAGTGAGTCATGATGACTTTACATGAGTGAGGTGTAGGGGTGAATATGTGAATTACATCTAATTAACAGATTAATTGATTAATTAGCCATGAAAAAAGGGGGAACAATGATACTCCTCATCTAAAATGTGAGGTGATCCCTATTCAATGAATTAATTTAAGAGGTGTAGTCCTAATGACCTAGGTATAGGGATGTCATTTATAGTGGATGTGATGGTGAGTTAAATAAAATTATTGAAATGGATTGACCCATAGGTCATGAAATGGTATGTGGATGGGTGCTTTTATTCGAATATTTGACCGGTAAGTGAGGCATGTAAATTTTTGGTTTCTACATTTTCCCATTTTGGTCCTTGACATGTTAGCAAGGCAGTTAGAAAGAAATGATCGAGAGTGTTTGTCAATTATATGGGTGATTCTATTGTAGTGAAATACCAGAAACATCATTGTTTTGCATGTTTTTGGCCTTTTTCAACAGGTTATTCACTTAGTCCAAGGGGGTACTGCAAAAAGAGTGTGCTACCAAGGGATGGTACTTAACAGGGAAACCACAATGGTTTAGAGGTGATGGATGTAAGGTCCTTAATATACACAGTGTAATTATCCCTTGATCCTAAGGTGATGGGGGATCAAAGTTCATATGTCCCATAAACATATGTGCAAGTCCCAAAAGTTGATGTTTTGTTTGACTTAGGTATTTAGGTCCTTTCAAAGTTGATAGACTTGTGAAAATAGTGTTTTATCATGCTTAGGGGTGCAAATGACAATGGTTGATAAAAACAAAGTGAAATTATAGCATTTAGGATAATCTTTTGTGATTGGTACAAATCATCGGAAATTAAATCTTGGTAAAAACCATACCTATATAAGTACCTGAGCCCTTTATTTTTTCATTTTAAATGTGGTGTAAAAATGGCTTGCTGAATAGATTTTGAGCATTTCAAGGGTGATTCTGAGTGATGGCATCCTCCAGTAAATAGATAAAACCACCCACGACTGAGGTAAGTCGATTTCAATCTATTTTTTGTGATTTTTGGTATTTTTAGGACCTTGCTGCCATTTTTGGGGCATATAGGTTACTGATGAGGCCAAAATATGCCTGATTAATGTATAATATATGATCTCATCTTACTCTCCTTTTTATTAAGTTTGATTCCATTGTGTGACTTTTAGTTGATCTGATATGAGTTAGGATGTAATTGTCTATCTTTTGATTGATTTTGATTCTAATGTTAAAATCTCTAGAATTCCTAACAAAGTGTGTGTTTGAAATTCAGTTTTGTAATAAAGCAGGGTCTAATCAGTCGAGGAAATGAAGCAGGTAACGTTTAGTATTTTTTTGGTAGCATCTTTTCCTACACATCTTAGTTCTAGAACTTTCTAAGCTAGTTCAAGAACTCCATCACACAGTCATCATCACCTAGTTCCGGAACTTTCAGACTTAGTTCTAGAACTCTAGTATTTAGTTCCAGAATTTTTAACTTAGTTCCAGAACTCTGGGGTATAGCTCCAGAACTCTCATGGTGTTGAACCTTAATTATTTCCTATGGTTCTGGAACTTCTCTAAAGTTTTGGAACTGATGGGAGTTATCTATTCTAACCACATCCGGAGATTTTCCATCAATGACCCTTTCAATCAGGAAAGGATGAGAAGATTTCTGAATGCAGATCCAGGGAGAGTTATCTTACAGCTATCTGATCAACAGCAATCCAATTCAGCATCTATTTTGGGCATGATTCAATGTCATCATAATTGTTGAGACAACTGTGATTGTAAAATGTATATAAAAGTAAGACCTGCAGTAAATAGATAATAGATAGAAATATGATATGAGATAGATATAGAATAGAGAAGAGAAATATGGACTAAGTACTTAGATCTAGTACATTTTGTAATACTGAATGTTTTATCAATAAAATAGCCATTCCTATTTGAGAGAATTCTGAGTTGTTAAATCCTGATTCAAGGAGGAGCAAGGGCCCACTCCCCCAAGGACCAGGATATTTGTTTATTTGGTATTTATATTTCTTCAAGCAAATAAGCTTAGATCTGTTAATTCTGTATTTTTTTTATTCTTTCAGTTAAACTCTGTTGTATACTTGTTCCTACAGGTGTTTAGATAGATTCTTATATTTCTTGCAATTTTTTTCAAGCATTCTAAATTAAGTGTGTTTAATGTCTAAAAGAAAGTGTGTTTATTTTCCAACAAGCAAGTGTGTTTCCCTTCTGCACAAGTGTGTTTCCTTTCAGCAAAGCTTTCAATGTGTTTACTTCCAACAAGTTTTCATAGTTTGATTTAAATAAGGTTTTACCAAGAAGTCCTTAAGACATTGAAGAGATCCCCCAGAAAATATAAAAATAACTACAGTCAACTACTAGATCGATAAGATTACTCTTGTTGCATATAGCTTTAGACACACCCCTGGTTTGATATGACATCAACAAGAAGTTGATTAAATGAAGGGAATAATGAAACCCATCATTTTTGGTGCCATTTTTGGGGACACTAGTTGGAACTTTCTAATTAGGTGTTAACAAGAGCAACAAATAATACATCTAGTAGTTGAAGGATCTCCCCTACTATATCACAAAATATATGAGTAGACCAAGAGACTTCATAGGGTAGATTCCTCCCAAAAACATATTCACAAGAATTCATAACATCCTCTAGTCAAAGTAAGGAAATTGATCAAGAATTGGAGGCACCATCATCCCCTGTTAGACAAGAAACAAAATTGCCATTTTTGGAATTCTTAGATCAGTCACTTGAAGGAAGTAGAACTTTTAGGAGAAGGCTTATTACTCAAGATCCATTTAGGGTGAGTTTTGATTCTCAATTGAGTAGTCAACCTGCTACTCCTGATTTTTCACCTTCCCCAAGGCATACTACTTACCACATTGATTGGGAGGAAAATTCAGAAAATATTTTTAAAATGGCATGAGAAGCTGAGAGAGTAAATGATAGGACCTTTACTTATCCAATCCAATTGGGAGATGATGATACATTAATGAAAAATATCTCACCTACACATTTACCCACATTTAGAGGGATGTCATCTGAAGATCTTAACCAATTTTTGTTTGAGTTCAAGGTACTATGTCAGACCTATGATTATAAAATAGATAATTAAAAAATCAAGTTGTTTCCATCCACTTTGAAGGATGCAGCAATGAGGTGGTTCATGGGATTACCATCCAACTCTATTAGCACTTGGGCAAAAATGGAGACTGCCTTCCTAGATAAATACCAAGATTATTGTAGAGGGAGAAATAGGAAGGAAGAATTCTTCAAAATCAATCAGGAGGAAGATGAAAACATAGAAGACTATTTAGACAGATTCCTCTTTGTTAGCAAAAGATGTGGATTTGTGCTTTCTGAGGAGTTAAGTAAAACCATTTTTCTTAAATTTTTGGATGAAGAATCTAGAGAATCCCTTAACTTGATAGGAGGTGGAGACATTGATCAGATAAGAATGAATGAAATTAAGGATATTTGCAGAAGCTATTCTAGAACTAGAGATGGACCTAGAAAAGGAAAATCAGTGAAAAGTCTGAATCCAAATATGAACAAACTAATGGATGAGTTAGAAAACTTTAAAACAGAAATTTTAGTGCAATTAACCTCTACTATGGATGGATTACAAGCTAAAGCAAATTCCAAAACTGAACCATTGGTTATGTATTGTCCTAGATGTAGGAAGAAGCATGCATTAAGAGACTGTCCTTTGGATAAAACAGAAATGTGTCTTATCTGTGAATCTAAAGAACATGATACTTATGTTTGTTCTTTACTTTCCATTATTAAGAATCAGCTTAAACAAACCAATGCCTCATCTACAACAGAAGAATTGAATTTTGTTCAGAGATAACCTAACCAAGGGCAGTTTATGCCAAGATCAGCTCCTAATCCTTGGATGATGCCATAGGCTACTCAGTCAGTACCACAAAATTAGGGACAACCACCTTGGGTACCTCAACCAACTTGGAACCCTCAAGATTGGGAAAATCAAGCTTGGTATGCTCAAGGACATCAACAACCATGGGTTGGTCAAGGAAATCCTGTTACTTGGTCACAACCTAGATGGAACCCTAGTAATTATTCTCAAGGAAGAACATATCCAAATCAGAATCAACAAGACATCATGGGATCTTCTGTAAAAAAATCACAAACTGAGAATGTAGTCCAAATGCAAATATCAGCACAGCCAGTAGCAAATCCAAGAAACAAACAAAAAACTCATGTTTATGGAATAGAACCAAAAAAATTAGTTGATTTACATGCTATGGATTGTAAGGATATTCAAACAAGATCTGGGAAAATCATTAATGGTCCACCCCTTATAATCACTTAAATGACAGAAGAAAATGAAATCCCTAGTACTGTTGTTCCAAAAGATGATATAGAAAGAAAAAAAAAAAGGAGCTAGATAGCAACACTACTAAGACTCCATTTCCAGAGAGATTCAAAGAAGCTATAGAAATCAAGGAGTCTGAATTAGTAAAGGAACTAAGGAAATTGAATATTGAAATACCACTATTACAAGCAATTAAATGCATTCCAGAATTGAACAAATTAATCAAAATGTTATGTATGAAAAATCCTAGAAGGAAGAAACAGTACCCCAAGACTATCAAAGTAGATGGGAAACTTGTTCATTTATTAGTAGGAAAACTTTTACTTCCCAAATATGGAGACCCTGGGAGTCCTGTTATTTTTGTCTCTATAGAAAATAAGGATATACATAATGTTTTGGTAGATTTGGGAGCTTCTGTCAATGTAATGACAGTGGATACTCTGAAAACATTACCATTAACAGGTATACAACCTACTAATACCATATTGCAGATGGCAGACCAATCTGTAGTAAAACTAGAAGGAATTATTGAAGACATGGTGGTTATGGTGGAGTCATGGGAATATCTAGTTGAATTCTTTATACTACAGCCAAAAGGTAAAATATTGGGTTATCCCATTATTTTGGGTAGACCATGGTTAGCTACAGTTACTTCTTTGACAGATTGCAGGTCAGGTGATATGACAATCTTGAATGGTAAGAACTCTAAAAAAACTTCCTTATATCCTACTGCACAAACCTTTTACTGACAATTATGAACAATTATGGGTTGATTCTCTTGAAACTAATAAGTAAAATTTGTCTTCTTTACCTATGATCACATTACAGTATCATGTAAGAGAAGTAGAAGAGATGATTAATCCACCATAAGATGAGAACTTGTTGTCCTCAAAGCAATCATAAATAGTTCCAGAACCCACAAACTTAGTTTTGGAACCTACAAACTTAGTTCTGGAACCTGTGAACTTAGTTCTGGAAGCCACGAACTTAGTTCCAGAACTTGCGGCTATAGTTTCAGAACCACCACATTTAGTTCCCGAACCACGTCAACAGCAGTTCTCTTTGATTTAAAATGATTTCACTCTGGAGGAAGGATATTTCTCATGGGGAGAGGATGAATTAGTAGCTTCAGTTTCAAGTACATCGGGAAGTGGTGAAGAATTTCTAGAAAGTAGCAGTGATGAAGAATTTGGACTGCAAAGAGATAAGTATCATAATTCTCATTACTGTCCTTTTTCTAGTATTCTGTCTCGAGGAACTTTTGGAGATGTTGCTACATACCATATTTGTTACCACATGCATGTCAATTAAATACTTTAATGAAACCCTTCCCACAAATTAGTTCATCACATATTAGAACCAAGCATGTTGAAATTCAATTGAGTGAAACTTTAAACATTTACAGTTGGTTAAAGGATGATGAAGAAGCTAAATTGTTTGATGTTCTAAAAATCATACTAAAGTTTGTGCTTGGGATTACAAAGACATGAAGAGAATTCATCCAAGTATTTACACTCATCACATCTATACTGAAAACATTAAACCAGTTAGGCAGCCTCAAAGAAGGATTAACCCAGCTTTAAGGGATATAGTCAAACAAGAAATTGAAAAACTATTACAAGTAGATTTCATCTACCCTATCTTAGATAGCCAGTGGGTATCTCCTCTTGTAATTGTTCCCAAAAAGAACAGAAAATTGAGAATATGTGTTGACTATAGGGAACTAAAAAAAATCCACAAAGAGAGATTATTTTCCCTTACCATTCATAGATCAAGTCCTAGATAACCTTTCAGGTAAACAGTACTTTTCTTTCTTGGATGGCTTTAGTGGGTACAATCAGATCAGAGTTGCTGTTGAAGATCAGGACAAAACTATATTTACATGTCCATGGGGAACCTTTGCCTATAGATTATTACCATTTGGTTTATGCAATGCTCCTGTAACTTTCCAGAGAGTTGTACTTGTAATCTTTGTTGATCTAACAAATGATTGTGTTGAGGTATATATGGATGACTTCACTGTACACAGAGATACATTTGAAGATGCTTTGAGAAATTTGGACAGAGTGTTAACAAGATGTGAATAATACAACATGTCTCTTAGTGATGAAAAGTGTTTGATGATGGTGGATGAGGGGATTGTATTAGGACACCATATTTCAAAAAGAGGAATTTAGGTGGATCAAAACAAAATTAGGATCATTTCAGATTTACCTATTCCTCAGATCCCCACAGATATCAAATCATTTCTAGGTCATGTTGGGTACTATAGGCACTTTATAAAATATTTCAGCAAAATTGTTGCCCCCATGTTTAATTTTCTAACCAAGGACTGTGAATTTATTTGGGATGAAAAGTGTCAGCATGCTTTTGAAGAAATTAAAGATAAATTAATCAGTGCCCCAATATTGAGAGGACCTAATTGGGAAAATCCATTTCATATCCAAACAGATGCCTCAAATTATTCCATTGGTGCACTATTGGGAAAGAAAGATGAGGAAGGAAAGATGTATGCCATTTATCATCTCAGCAAGAATCTTACTCCCACTGAAAAGAATTACACCACCACTGAAAAGGAATTTCTTGTTGTGATTTATGCTATCAATAAATTCATACATTACATTACATGGTATAATATATTTGTACACACAAATCATTCAGCAATTAAGTATTTAATGAACAAACCAGTGGTTGGAGGAAGAATAATTAGATGGTTATTACTTTTGCAAGAATTTTATATTACTATTGTGGATAATCTAGGTAAATCTAATGTGGTAGCTGATTTTTTATCAAGACTAACCACCACAGGGGAGCAAGATCCAGTCAAGGATAACTTTCTAGATGAACAACTGTTTGTGATCTCAGAAAGTACACCATGGTTTTCTAATATGGAAAATTATCTTGCAACAGGGAATTTTCCTCCTCCTTTCACTAAGAAACAAACAAGAAGTTAATTAAAACTAGTGCACAATTCAAATGGTTAAATGGAATGCTATTTAAGTGTGGTCCTGATTTTGTCTTGCGCAGGTGTGTAAGAGAGGATGAAATCTTTGACATCCTCAGAGAATGTCATGATGAACCAAGTGGAGGACACTATTCAGTAAAAAGAACAGCTCATAAGATACTTGGCACTGGTTATTATTGGCCATCTTTGTACAAGGATGTGAAGATATATATCAAGAGGTGTGATCCTTGTCAAAGGATGGGATAGCCAACTTTCACCAATGAAATGCCTCTTCAGCCTCAAGTTGTGGTTAAACCATTTGAGAGATGGGGATTGGATTTTTTTTGTCCCTTTAATCCTCCTTCACAAGGGAAAAAATATATTCTTGTGTGTACTGACTATGTGACAAAATGGGTAGAAGTGCAGGCATTGACAAATGCCACTGAAGAAGCAGTTGTTGATTTCCTTTGGAACAGAATTATGATAAAGTTTGGAGCACCAAGGAGCATATTTTCATATCAAGGACCAAAATTCATGTCTAATATGATCCAAGATTTCATAAGGTATTACCAAATCAATCATAGGAAGTCATCTCCTTACCACCCACAGTCAAATGGACAAGCTGAAGTAATAAACAGAGAATTGGAGAAAATCCTTACCAAAACAGTTGAAGTTGGGAGAAAAGATTGGGTAAAGAGACTACCTGAAGCTATCTAGGCTTATAATACAACTTGGAAAACTACAATAGGGTTTTCACCATATGAATTAGTCTATGGTAAGAATCCCTTGTTGCCTATAGAGTTTGAACTTAAAACATTGAGGACAATAGTGAAGATGGGAATTGAGTTGAATGCAGCTCAAAAAGAAAGAATCCTTCAACTCAATGAGTTGGATGAATTAAGGTTGGAAGAACTTCAGCAGATAGAGATAATTCAAGAGAAAAGGAAGCAATGGCATGACACACATATCAAGAAAAGGCAATTCAAAGTAGGAGACTGGGCATTACTATTCAATTCTAAGTACCAACAATTCAAGGGAAAATTGAGAACCAGATGTTTGGGACCCTATCAGATTAAGTAGATATTTGAAATGGTTCTATTCAGTTACTTCCCATTGATGGTAGTAGTAAAACACTCTTGGTCAATGGACAGGCTGAAACTCTATAGGAAGCCTCCCACTAAAGATGATTTCTTGAGGAAGATTGAAGTAGATAAAGAATTTGATCATATGGAAGAACCCAGTTCTTCCAAAATGATCAAATAACTAGATGATAGATCCAGAATAAAGGGAAGAAGATGAAAACCATAAAATGGTGTTTTCTTCCCCAATATATATATATATAAAATAAAAAATTCTCTCAAAGGTCAATTGAAAACCAGCAAATGGTAGTTGACCTCTTTTTAGCTAGTTCAAATAAAAGGAATTATTTTGAATCCTAGTTGTCTTATCTAATCATGTTTTGTTCCACTTGTAGGAATGATGAGTCATCATAGAAAAAGGATTACATCATCAAGGATGGTAATTATATCTTTTAACTTATTTAGGGTTGATTAAATGTTTGCATGTGTGATTTGATTTAATTTAAAAGTAGGTATGATGAGTCATCTATTTATACATTATGATTACAAGTGTGTAATCATGAAGATGATTTGAATGGAAAAAGTGGTGGCATGGTTATCATTAATAATCATTATTGCAAACTCAAGTGAAATAAGTTGCATAGATTTTGAGGAAGGAGCATCGAATTAAGTTTTGTTCCGCAGCAAAGAACATATAATTCAGCAACAAAGAACAGAGGTTCTACAGCTAATTAAGAGGTTCTAACTAATAATAGAGGTTCCACAGCTAATAATAGAGGTTCCACAGCCAAAGTTGTCAGTTCCACAGCTAAGCAAGAGGACCTGCAACCAATTTACACAAAATCAAAAGAGACAAAACTCGAGCCGATTTGGGGATTAAGAAGAAATCAGAACTAGAGGATGATTCCCAGCTACTCATAAACAAAGAAGTGGCATCCATTTTTGAGCATGCAGGATGGCTAGAGTTCTTGAAGAAATTTTCAAGGCATAATGATGAATTAGTAAGAGAATTTGTCATAAACCTAGAACAATCCAGGAAAAATGTGAGAAATATCTTTATTCCTTTTTTTATAAATACTGTAAGTAACGTGTCTGGAGTACCAATTGTTCATGTCCCAAAATCTACCAAAGGGACTTTGAAAGAACTAGTTGAATTCTTACTACAAGAAGGATAAAATGAACCCCAGTACATTTACAATACAAATAAAATCATAAAATGGGTCAGAAGGGCCAGTTTATCCAAACCCTTTGATAGGGTAGCATTTTGTATAGTAAAATATTTAACCTGTGATGGTCAATTTGGATCTGTAGGAAAAGAAGTCCTAAAAATACTCATAAATTTGAAGTATGGAGCCACAAAACATGAGTACATAATAAAATTTCCAAGGTTTCTTTTTTATTCTATCTAGACCATGGCTCAAAGGTATTCCTGGGGTGTTGGGACAATCAGGCATCATAGTCTAATTCATTTAATATGCGAGCACCATTTTCTGTTAAAGAAGAATGGAGAAGAAATTTGGGACAAGTTTCTTGGCAAGTTCAATAAAAACCCTAATATTATCAGAAGGACAATTCTAGCCCCATTCTCTTCTTCAACTAATCTGGAAATTGATGCCCCTACAGAAGAACAAAGGGAAATTAATAGAGAAAATATACCAAAAAGAAGAAGGTCAATGAGAAATATCAAAATAATAGAACTTTCTGTACCTGTCAAGGAAACTCCTTCTTCTGCAACAGCTTCAGGGAATCCAATATCTATCTCTGACTATGATAGTTCACCCATGCAAGAGTAAGAAAGAATAGTAAGAAGAAGCTCTAGAAGAAAATCCACCCCTGGGCATGTTGAAATTCCCCAAAGAAGTAAAATTCATAAGAGGTCAAGGGAAACCCCAGAGGGAAGGTGTGAGCAAGAAAGGACGGAAAAGTAAGTTGCTGATATTTTGGGCAGCATGGCCATGACTCCTCTTGAGCCAATTCAAGCTGAAATGGACAGAGGAGAAGAAAGATTTGAAGAGCAGGATTTTCAGGAATTAGCTAAACCATCAGCATTGCCACATGAAGAAGAATATTTGGCATCCTAGAGAAGAAAAGGAAAATTTCCTTTAATAGATTAAGAATGCCCAACTCCTCAAGTAATTTCATAGGAAGAAGAAAGACATCAAGTTCAAAAAACTCTATTCTTATCTAGAGCAGAGCTCATTATCAGATAAAAAGATGAGGAATTGGATTTCCTCAAACTTGAATTGGAACAAAGGGAAATTCTCATTAGAGAGCTAACAACTCAGCTTATAGCTAGGACTAAAGAATTATCAGCAACCAAGAAACGACTGATAGAAAAAGAGGAAGAATTTTATACTTCCAAAAAATAGAGTGATGTGTCCACAGTCTCTACACAGACTGAGATAACCTATTTTCCACTCAAACAACTATGGAATGACACTTGCAGGGAACTCAGAGAAGCCAAAATATCAAATGAAGAATTAAATACCAAAATGGAAGAAGAGATGACGGAAAGAAAATAATGGGAAGAAAATTTTTATAAGGAGGAAGGAAATAAATATAAATGTCTTGAAAAAATTCATATGGTATGTATTATGAGTGAAAAATTGCTTGCCTACAAGAGGCCCTCTCTTGCATATAGTGTGTTTTTAGAAGAGTAGTTCATTCGCTGGCAACTGTTAAGGATTGCATGTGGGCTTCCACGTGAACTTAAAGATGAATCTGAATTCATGATAGCTTACTCTCTATCTAGTCCTGAGCAGAAAATTCTTCTGTGTCAATTTTATCTTTGTAATTTTATGCTAGAGAAAAACATAGGATTTATGATCAATTTGTATGTAGGGGGGAGCCAGCTCAATACATTTGTCTCTGTTCTGCAAAACCAAATTACATGGAAGGAAATGGAATCTGAAGTTTTATTGAAATCTAGCTCAACATGTCTCTATATGAGAGCTCATTATGGTAAACCTTCTGCCTTCCTCACACATTTTAGAACTCGTGCATTTGATGAGAGATTCAAGACACACTATCTTGCCATTCTATAAAAGAGTATTTATGTCTTCACCTCCTATGAGGAGGAAAAGTTTGAATATATTTATGAAGGATGCTCAAAGAGGTGGGAACTCCTTATTGTTTCCTTGAGAAGAAGGGAAGTAATTTCCCCTACAAATCTGCTATGGATTTTAGAAAGGGAAAAAGCATTATGCACAATAACTCCCCAAGTCAATGAAACCTATAGGAAAATATGGATGGGAATGCGAACAAGGCCCCCTCTACTTCTCACCCCCATGTCTCCTTGGAAAAATAGAGAACCTCAAGTCCTGACTAAATATGAAGAGTGGGAGAGGAAAATAGAAGGAGCAGGGTACAGTACATCTAAGTTTAAACATTAGAAAATCTACTTTCATCCATTTGATCTGAGAAATCAAATGGAATGCAGAACATATAACCCAACTTTTGAAGAATGAAGTTTGTAAAGGGACTTATAGACAGGAAAGTTTAGGGGAAATGATGAGGCCAGAATATGACCGATTAATGTATAATATATGATCTCATCTTACTCTCATTTTTATTAAGTTTGATTACATTGTGTGACTTTTAGTTGATCTGATATGAGTTAGGATGTAATTGTCTATCTTTTGATTGATTGTGATTCTAATGTTAAAAGCTCTAGAATTCTTGACGAAGTGTGTGTTTGAAATTTAGTTTTGTAATAAAGAAGGTCTAATCAATCAAGGAAATGAAGTAGGTAGTGTTCAGTATGTTTTTGGTAGCATCTGTTCCTACACAGCTTAGTTCCAGAACTTCTAAGCTAATTTTGGAACTCCATCACACATTCATCATTTATTTCTAGAACTTTCAGACTTAGTTTCGAAACTCTAGTATTTAGTTCTTGAATTTTTAGACTTAGTTTCAGAACTCCGGGGTATAGCTCTAGAACTCTCACGGTGTTGAACCTTGACGATTTCCTGTGGTTTTGGAACTTCTCTGAAGTTCCGAAACCGATGGCATTTATCTATTCTAACCACATCTAGAGATTTTTCATCTATGACCCTTTCAATCAAGAAAGGATGAGAAGATTCTTGAACGCAGATCTAGGGAGAGTTATCTTACAGCTATCTGATCAACCACAATTTGACTCAACATCTATTATGGGCATGATTGATGAATCGTTGAGACAGCTGTGATTGTAAAATGTATATAAAATCATACCTATAATAGATAGATAATAGATAGAATATGCTATGAGATAGATATAGAACAGAGAAGAGAAATATAGCCTAAGTACTCAGATCCAATATGTTTTGTAATAACGAATGTTTTATCAATAAAATAGCCATTCCTATTTGAGAGAATTCTAAGTTGTTAAATCTTGATTTGAGGAGGAACAAGGGCCCACTCTCCCAAGGACCAGGATATTTGTTTATTTGGTATTTATATTTCTTCTGCAAATAATCTTAGATCTGTTAATTTTTTATTGTTTTTATTCTTTCAGTTAAACCCTATTGTATACTTGTTCCTATAGGTGTTTAGATAGATTCTTATATTTTTTGCAATTATTTTAAAGCATTCTAAAGTGAGTGTGTTTAATTCCAAAATCAAGTTTGTTTACTTTTAGAAGTAAGTGTGTTTATTTCTAACAAGTGTGTTTCAATTCTGCACAGTGTGTTTCCTTTTAGCAAAGCTTTCAGTGTTTTTACTTTCAGTAAGTTTTCATAGTATGATTTAAATAAGGTTTTACCAAGAATTCCTTAAGACATTGAAGAGATCCCCCAGAAAATACAAAAATAACTACAGTAAACTACTAGATCGATAAAATTACTCTTGTTGCATATAGCTTTAGACACATTCCTGGTTTGATATGGCATCAATAAGAAGTTGATTAAATGAAGGGAATAACAATACCCATCATGGGTGCCCTAGCCAAAATTATTGGTGATTGATGTAATCGTCAACGATTCAAATTAGAATCATTGGTGATTGGAATGAATTGTTAGTGATTAATCATTGTTTTTGACAGTTTTGATGAAGTAAGAGTGTTTGATGTTTTATATCTTGGTGGTGCATTTTTCTGATTTTTGATATATTTATTGATGATGATAATTTTTGATTCATTCATTTTTTTAGGTGGAAGTGAAATTGAAAATTCTAGACCACATTCCATTGATTTTGGAGCAAGTGAGGGAGTATATGTCAAATGATGATTGGGCTCATGTAGAGCCTATCAATTTTTGTTCTATGAGGTATTAGAAATGGATCCATAAATGTGTGGGATTGATACTGGATTTGCTAGAATGGTGGAATTCTTCCACCAACACTTTCTGGTTGCATACAGGAGAGATTACTGTTACCCTAGATGATGTCCACTATATCTTGATATTATCGATCCATGCGGAAGTGGTGTATGATATTACTGAGGCAAAGATGGATGGTGTGAAGACCATCCATCTTAGATATGATTCAGGGGGTTTTGTCTATGGCTGTGATTATTTTCCTGAGATAGAGGGTCATGTACAAATGACCATGATGATGATGGCCATCATGTGTTATGCATTTCCAGATTCTAGGAGTGGGCATTCTCTTTGGATGATGACAAGGGTTGTGTCTAAGATGACGGAGTAGTGCACTATTTTTGAGTGGGAGGCACCCTACTTGCTAAAACATTTAGAGAGTTATGGACCTAGAGGGCTCACAAATGTTATGATATCGATATTTATTTTCTATTACAAGCTTGAGATTTGGAGTATATTTTTATTTCTTCACCAACAGGGTTTCCATGGGGCATCGGTGATTAGCACCATGGTTTTATTATATAGAGGTTAGACAGGGGCCGTGCAGGAAAGAGGAGACAAACATGATTCTATAGAGACTTGTTTTCTGGACTACATGTAAGGGATGTTGTATGGAGGCCCTATTTGGATTTACCAACCTAGCCTGAGTATCCTCAAGATTTACCTGGTTTATAGCAGCCTATGAGGCTCCAGAAATGCAAATTAGGTGAGTAGGAGATTTTTTGTTTTGATTATGTTCAATGGTAGTTTGGATTGGTGTAATGAGTTCATGGCAAGCCCATTCAGTATAGGTGGGAGGATACGGATGTGGATACAATGTGGTAGAAGTGACGACACTTGTCTCTATTTCTAAGTTCTTAAGGGCTACATGTCCTAATGAGGAGGGGGTGATTGTTCAAATTGATGATGCGGGAGTTACCTCGGAGTATACTACATGGTGGGATTCGGCTTTGAGGAGTTTTTATAGAGTCCGATTAGCACAGAGAGGTGCGTGGTGAGTGAGATGAGTACATGCTCTGACAAAGGGTGGATCACAGGGAGGGGAGGTAGAGCTAGATTCTGGGGATGAGGAGGACGGTGATGGTGACCTAGCTATTGATATTACAATGATGATGGTCAAGAAATCTGTAGTGGGGGGAGAGAGGGATGCAGCTCACAGAGAGTGAGATGATATACTTGGTGGTTGGGATACCCTCATTATAGAGAGAGATGGAATGATTTTTGAGTGATATAGTCTCTATGCATAGCTTGTACGAGTCTCTATAACTAGATACAACTACAAAGGATACATGGATTCATTGAAGAAGGCCTTGGGGATCATAGGGTCATTTATATCTAGTGCAGATTTATCAATGATAGCTCATTCTAGTAGGAAGAGAGGAGCACCTACAACACCTCCTCCATCTGGCATGATTTCAGTGGCTCATTATGATGTTATGTGGGCCGAGTGAGACTATTATGTTGATTTGGTCACTAAGAAATACCTGGATACCACTTTATATGTAGATCACTTAGCTGCCAAAGGGGCATCTATAGTAGCAGTGATGCCTAGTATGAGTGTAACAAGCGTGGGACATCCACCTCAGAGGCCGGAGAGAGTGGATGGTGGTGAATAGAGAGACAGAGGTGAGTTAATGGTTACGATTGTTCCAAGAGGGGGCGGAGACATAAGTGCTATTGGAGGTACATATGCTCTAGGAGGAGAGGGTGGTGCTAGTACGATACTTGGAGATGTGTTATTTACTACCTGATTTTGATGCACATGATGACATAGGCTCATAGAATCCCATTTTGGTATGATGATGACATATGTTCATTTTTTAGACATTGATTATGATGTATACCAAATTTTAATTTATATAGATATATGATTATGATGATTTTATGGTTTATATTGTATGCTTTAATTTACATGTGTTAGACTTTATATGATTTTATTTGAAATGTGTCAATGTTTTTAGATGGATTTTTATGGGTGTTAAGAAACATGATAAGTTAAAATGTTTGGCTACATATGTTTAAATGTGGTCAAATGGTTAATTATTCCAGCTGAATTTAAAATGTGATCCTAAAATGTGTTAAATCAAGAATGTAACTGAATAAAATGAGGTTAAAATGAAATGATTACCCCACTATGGATTTGATATACAATGACAGATTTTAAAAAATGCTTACACTTGTAGCCTTACTAAATGTTAAATAAGATTATTAATGGGTAGTTACACAAATCATGATATAAACATGAGTTTGAGTGAATGTGCCTTGCTAGGACAATAGAATGGATTTTTTGTATGTAGAATGATGAGGGAAAAAGGGATCTCCTTTTCAACATGTTCATAGGGAAGATGCCCCAACTTTTTATATTTCTTATTACGATGGGAAGCTTGCTATAATAGGAAATTTGATCAATGTGGGAATATTTCCTATATTTTTTTGACATTGATGTACTTTTTGAAGACTGATCAATGTGAGAATCCTTTTCTATGAGTAGGCATCCTTTGAGGGTATGATCTACATTTTGAATTTTGACAAGATGGTCATCCTTCGAGGGATCGGTCAACAATTTTGATAGGTAGCTGTCCTTCAAGGGAGAATTCTACCTTTTTATATTTTTTATAATGATTTAGACTTTGTGAATAGTTGTCCTTCAAGGGATCAATCTATTATATTTTGATATTCTTATAAAAGGAGCATCCAAATTATTTTTACATACTTTTTTGAGCTAAGGGCAAGACCCTAATAAATCATTTCAAGGAGGGGATAAGATGTGCATACGACATATACAAACATGCCCCAAGACATGTTTTTGATCGGTATAGAATGGATGGATGCAATGATTTCAAGGGGGTTCTTGCAAAGGAAGGAACTTTCCCATAATGAAATATGCGATGAACAGCATCATGATGCTCATCTTTAAGGTGTAATTAGGATGTTGAAAGATAACCACATACTTTCAAATCATTACATTATATAATGAAGTGATAGGATTTAAATGTAACTACTGTCATGAAGATTGATTATTTAGCAGTAGAAAGGCCACAAGTGTGACGAATTCAGAGGTTCCCTTTCAGGTTCTTGTATGCACCCAAAATTACATGTTTTACATTGTCATAAAATGGCTACAAAAGTCCTCAATGATGATTCATGTCCTTCTTAGAAAGTGTTTGGGTTCTTAAACCCATTTGTAGGGTATATTTATAGCCCATAAATCCATACTTAGCTTTACTACGCTTTCTTCTAGCTTCCTGCTTCATTTTGTGTATGTTTTGGCCTTTAGTGCTAAGACTGCCAACCTACCTGGGTGGCGGTTCTAAACCGCC
The DNA here is from genome assembly GCA_019776745.2 of Taxus chinensis. NCBI lineage: Eukaryota > Viridiplantae > Streptophyta > Pinopsida > Cupressales > Taxaceae > Taxus > Taxus chinensis. Next base: position 674,928,798 of record CM034150.1, on the reverse strand, counting down.
ACCTAGGCAGGGTGGTGGTCCTACACGCTTTTTGCATAATCCTTCATGCGTAATTTTAACACACGTGGTTTCAGTTAACTTGACTTCTAGAGCACGTTTATGAACCAAATTTCCTAAAAATAGTATTAATTGCTTAGTATTCCTTCCCTCTTCTATTTTTAAATAGAATTAATTAGTTTGAATTTCCTCTTCACCCAATTATTTAGCACTTCAAGGATTCCTTGTGCATGAAGGGACATCCCATCCAATTCTTATATATTCAATGCTTATATTTAAGTAAATGCCCTAATAATTTTGTGTATCTTGCATAGTATTGTTGCCACAATCCTGCTGGAAATTTCATAGCCAAGCTCAGTTCACTTGTGTTATCTCTCTTCCACCTACATTGCAACTAGACCGCCTTCGAGTTGGAATTGCTCAAGTGTCTTCTCTTGATGTTGTTCTTGCATTCCCAATTCCTTGGACTCATATGGACACACAAAGAAAGAAAGTAACAAACTAAGGGGACATATATAGATATAACCAGATTTTCCAAAGCTCTTGCTTATCCAGGTTGGAATTACTTGCTTGTTTTCTTCATTCTTCAAATTATCAATCCTGAATCATTCATTTCAAACACATATCAAATAGAGTAGAAAAATTGTTCATTTCAATTGATTAATCAATTACAAGTAGATAAAATCATTAGAAATCTTACTCTTTGACATTACCAAGGAAGTAGTGGGGAACAATAGTGATGCAGCCTAGAACTTACCAGTAAAAACCCAGGTGCACTGGCACATCACTTAGCCTAGATTGAGTGCTCACCCAAAGCGTGCAAAGGTACCAGGCTTCTCTTTAGGATTTTTTTACATGATGTTAACATGAAGAAGACTTAATTCATTCAGATCCATAATTAATATAACATTCTACATAACATGTTCAGATCTAGATCTAAAGAATAACAGGTTTAAATAATATCCATAATGAAACCAACCATGCAAGAACCAATTATGCTCAGGATTAATACTCTGATTTATCAAATACACTCCATTATATTAAACATAATGAATACACAGAATCTCATTACAATAGATAATACCATAGCTTATGCACATATCAGATCTAGTAGCATAACTTCACAGTTTATGTGCTTTGCACGTTATGTCCAAAAATAGCCCGCTCATGTGAAAATGGTTAAGTCCTAAATCTATCCTTGTCTTTCATTCACATACCCTTCCCTATCCTTTCGTGCCTTTTACTATGCCCTACTCACATGTGTGGACCTTCTATGTGCCTTCTGCTAAGTATCCCACTTTCATCTGCTCAACATTACCCCACACTAAACTGCATTGTCGCCCCAACAATGGCTATTCCTCGAACAATAAAGAATAAGTAAATTTAAAGAATGTAAATTTATATATAAATAATAAGTATTTACTTTGCACCACCATCTGTGTCAACTAGAACAATGAGTTCTAGATATTCTTCTTTTATTTCTACCTCTAATGTCTTTCACTCACTCAGCGCGGCCTTCACCTTCTCTGGAATATTCACTGTAATAGATTCCAATTCATCCTAGGCAATTTCTCCCTTTTCATTCTTAAATACTAACATAATGTTAGCCATTGCAGACATTCTCCCTTCCAGAAAATCCATATTTTGCGTTATAAGTTTCCCAAGTTCATCCAACCTGTTCTTATGGGGCTCTTGGACTGCTGTAAGGGCCTTGCGCTTTTTCTTTACCAGTACCAGTATCTCCGATGCACCCCAAGGTTTCATCTTTCATTTATTTTAGGAATTCACTATCCTCTACCATCATCCTTATTATGATGACTGCCTCCGGAGATTTACAGATATTTAATGCTTGATCCACTTTCTTTAGCTCCTCCCACAAGGTTTGAAGCAATGCCTCGTATGATGAATTTTTCTAATTATTGTAGCCTTTTCCCTCTCTACCTCTTGCTCAAGGTCCTTTGGCACTGGCTTCCTAACTTGTCCCTCCTCAAGCACCAAATCAACTAATGTGTGCACATAGTGCATAGCTAAAGGGAAATTTTTTGGTACCTTGGGCTCTAAGTGTGTTCTTTCTTGGAGGGCATAATCCCTGATCTCCTCTTCCATGTCAATAAGGACCCCATTATTCTTCTTCTCCACATCCTTTTCTCCATTTAAGCACACAATCTCTACATCCTTGGCCTTGATCTCTTCTCTCAACACTTTAATAGTGGAATATTTGTCTATGTTCCTCCGCACCACCTCTATAGACACTTTGACCAAGGCATTAATTACCTACTCCTCGAACATAACAGTGGGTTTTATGGTTATATTTCTGGCCTGAGGTGCCTTTTTCAACCTTCTTGACACATAGGATTCTTCATATATGTCAAATTCTGGCTTTTCCATGTGTGTGTGCATAGACCAATATAGCTTCTTCCTTGTGTGTGTGGTGGCCATGTCATCATCCATCAGCTCCCATCCATATAACTCCTTAGGGATCACAGTGCTTTGAAAACAGTTGTGGACAATTTTCTTGTTTCCTCAGCATAGCCCAAAGATAAAACAGTAAATTCTCCACTTGTTCTTTTAGTTCTTGGCCCTTTAGGAACTGGAGCACTAAGATTTGGAGCTGAATCTTTAGTGTCTTGAGTAGTATCTTGCTTTTTCTCTCCTTCCTATACCCCTTCTCTTTCATTCTTCATATCTCCATCTTTCATTTATTTAACTTTTGGATCTTCCATGTCCTCTGGTGGTGTAGAGGATTCGAGCGTGCTCTCCTCAGACTCCACCTCCTCACTCAACTTTAACTTTCTCCTCCTCTTCTCAGTTGTCTCCTTTTATGGATAGAGTCGTGGTGGTCTCCATACCAATTTTGGAGTAGCACCTTGAGTCCTTGTTTGTCTAAAAACCCTCTTAAAGTGACATTCTTCAGGGTCTACTCCTACCTCCAATTCTTCATCCCCTTCTTCTTGTATCTAGGGTGAAGTACTTGCATGCTTAGATTTTACCCTATCCAAAGGTTACCTTCGTCCTATATACACTATGCCACCACTATCTTCACACTCTTCCTATTCATCATCTATTTCTATAGTTTCATTGGGCTTTGGAGCTGGTACATTCTCCATTGTATGCTTTCCCGTACATGGCCCTAGGAGCGTGAACTCATTCTCCACATACTTGTTACCCTCTAACTTAGGCATGAGTTGAAGCTAGATAAGTGCAACCCCACTATCCCCGATCTCCAAACTCATGGGTTTCATACTTATCACGTCTAAAATTAGCCTCTATATGTAGGTAGTCTACCTTAGATAGAAATAAGTCTTATGTAGCATGTGGTAGTCATCGTCTACCTTCTCTACAATGAATTTCAAGTGTCGTGTATTGTTGAACCGATGAACTGATGCCTAGAAGTAGTGTGTATTGAAGGCATATGGTATCTTACACCAAAGGCTCCAAGTCCCATCCTTCATCGCAAACCGCATGATGAAAATTGCTGATATACTACGAACTGGATAGCCTTGTCCACCACCTAAGGTAACTCCTTGGGGATGCGCCACTCCTCTTCAAATGTCGTGTGGAGCCTATCATACCACATCTCTACCCTCTTCTCTAATGGCCCACTCATTGACCCTTCACATAAGTACTTCTCAAATATTTCCGCCAGGGATTTATTCTCCATGGGGTACTCTCAGATCTTATTCTTCGGCCCATCGAGCACTCCGATTTCCAAAAATACTAAGGACAATAGGACAGCGCTGAAATTGATTATTTCACATGTGCGTACTTCCTCGATGATTATTTCCATAATGTAGCCTACTATGTTGTATATTGTTCCCTGTGACATTCTCCTTGCAATGTGTACCCACATTATGTTCACCTAGGACCATCTCTCTTGATCATTTAATTTGGTGACTAGATATGCAGCTGTCTATACCACTGGGTACTTCTTTAGTTTGTCAATATACATTCCACATGGACCCTTGGTGTATCCTAACTCCTTCCACATCTCCAAGATGGTTGATTTATTGTCAAGTCACTATTCAGGTCCACTCTTGTGCCCCTTAATCCTATTATAGTTGAAATCAGAGTGACTATAATCCTTACCCTGCATCTGGTGATATAGAAGAAATCTTCATCTACCCTGATCATCATCCACTAGTACAAAGGTTCATACTTTCTGAAATATGAAAGCTCACACAAATGGTAAACTCTAATATGCTTCAATAGCTTCTCTCCAGTGTCATCATAGACCGGCATATCCTCTGTTGTGCACTTGTTTTTCTTTGTATTCAATAGCACGTCCAATTCCTTTTTATTCTCTGATGTGCGGTGGTTATAGTCACTAATCTTGCACTTTCAGACATGAGAATCCCATTCTTGTCCTAATATTACGCCTTTTGGATATTACTTTTATGAAAAATTTCTCTCGGGACCAATTTCAACCTCTGCATCCACCTTCTTCTTCCCTTTGGTTCCTACGGCAGGTGCTTTCTTTGGTGTCATCTATAAATGGCAACGTTCTATTTTCAAATTCTTACCTTCTATCTTCTGCAACATGCAAACTCAAACCCTTTCTTGAATCTACATGCCCTAGTTGAAATTGTGTTCCCTATCTCTTTTGAACACTTTTCTTCACTCAAACCCTTCACCAACAGGGACGTAAGCTTCTCCTACACACAAATATACTCCTCACGTCTGGTTTCACACTCTTCACTCCTCAATACTCTTTGCTCAGCTCGGTCACACTTATATCTTTCAATTTTTTGTGATTTACAATGGTAAAAATGAACTCATATCCCTTCATATATATTTTCAAAAAATTGGTGCATTTATTGCTCCTTCACCTACCAACATTCCTCATTAATTGAGCCTTATCATAATTTTCTGCGTGGTACATCTTCACACCTCAGCTATAACCTTTTAGCACATCTTCCTACCTTCTGGCTACAAACTTATCTTTAACACACTTCCATGCACCTGAGTACCTCATCACTGCACCTTCTCCTGGTAGTCTCCACGGCTGCTGCTTACCTCACATTATATTGTTCCTTCATTTATCTCCATCTATGGTCCTCATTTGGAAGCAATCTTTTGTTCACCAACTCTTCAAACTTTGAATAGAACTTGTAGTATTTTGTTCCTTTATGTGTACTCGTTTCTCAATAACCACCCCACACAAATGGTATGTGCAGTCCTCTGTGCATAAAAATACTACAAATGGTAATTAGCTTTTGGCACGCAACTGCGCTTATTTCACAAAACAACAACTAAATTGACAAAGCATAGCAACGAAGAAGGAAATACATTAAGGGAATACATAATTGAAAACCTAATCTAAATGGAAATACTTTCTTATTACAAACACCAAGAAGACTTATTTATAGTAGGGCTTCAGCCTACTCCCATTGAAGTAACCGGGTAACCATATTCCATCAAGTATTTCTAACTAACAAGTTCCTATTTCAAGTATGTGAGTGATAACATATGGTCCTAATTAATATAATTTGAGTTTTCTTGGATGGCATAGAGACTTAGAATCATAAAGGAGCACCATTTATCCTATCTCAAGATTTTTTTCCCTAATGTGCCTATCATGCCATGCTTTCTGCCTAGATTTTTCTTGCTTCTGACTCTAACATGCTATTTCTCATTACTCATATAACTTAATCAACTTTTCAATATGTTATTATAATGATTTCTCATCAGCTATACTTCCAACATGCACAATACACAAAGAAGGTAACATGAATTCCATAGGAAGAACTGCTTCTGCACCAAACACCAATTGAAAATGTGTGGCCTTGTTTAACCACTTGTATGTTATTTTATATGCCCAAAGTACTACAGAAACTTTATCATCCCAATCCTTTCTTCCAACATCACAAATTTTTGTCAATGTCTGGCTCAAAATCTTGTTGAAAACCTCAACAGTCCCATTTTCCTGAGGATGATATGGTGTAGTCTTATGTTGTGCAATCATGAATTCATCCAATAAAATTCAGATTTTCTCATTCAGAAAATGTGTGCCCCTAACACTGGTCAAACTCAAAGGGCATCCATACCTTATAATAATATTTTCCCATAGAATACTAGCCATTGTAGTCATTGTATAATCCTTTGTAGGCACTGCTTTTTCCCACCTTGTTAGATAGTCTGTGCAAGTAATGATATAGCATGACCTAGTCTTATGCGCGGTTGGTCAAATAGGACCCACAAAATCTATAGCCCATTTCTCAAATGATTATACACTAGTAATAGGTGTTAGAGGAATTTCATCTCGTTGACCTAGTTTCCTAAGGCACTGAAAGTGATCACAAGTCTTGCAATATGCCTTACAATCTTTATACAGGGTCTCCCACCATAATCTAGCAAGTAGAATCTTGTGCACAATGGTGTCACCTGTATAGTGCCCACTTGCAATACCACCATGATCTTCCTCCGTGATATTGGTGTGCTCATGTTCCATTACACAACGGCATAATACTTCATCCCAGCCTAACTTGTACATGTCACTACTAACCAATATAAAGGGTGTTGTGCGTATAGCAAGTTGTTTCTTCTCTAAGGATTTCATTCCTTCTAGCGCCATACCTATTCATAGAATTTTAGCAATGTCCTCTAATTCTGAATGGCACACATTGTGACCTGTATAACTATGCATCAGACATGGTATCTTCAATTGTTTGCGCTTCTTCTCCCAACTGTATTCTGGATAAATGGTCTATGGTCCAGAATTAATTTTCCATGGTTTTACCACAACTGTGAAATCAAATTCTTGGAATAAGAGTACCCATCGGCATATGTTCCCCTGTAAAATGGGCTTGTTTACTAAATACTTCAATGCCATGTGATCTATATAAAACACAAATGGTTTTGCTAGTATGTATTGTCTGAACTTATGTAGCACATAGATCATCGACAAATCTTTATGCTCTATAGTTGTGTAATTCTACTCTGCAAGAGTCAAATTTCTACTAGAAAAATAGATAGGATGATCTATAATACCTTCTCCAGTCTGATCCAACACCATGCCAATGGTCTTGTTAGAGGCATCCACATGTACATGAAATGGTTGGTCCCATGAAGGAAAGTGTAGAATAGGCATGGTAGTAAGTTTCTCCTTTAATGTCTCAAATGCACTATGTTGTGGTTCTCCCTAGTAGAATGTCCCTTTCCTTTGATTAACTCCTTTGAAGGTACGGAAACCTTAGCATACCCTTTTATAAATTTTCTATAATACCCAGTGTGACCCAAGAATCTGCACACCTCACTTTGACTAGTAGGCTCTTCCATGCCAATAATGACTGCCACCTTAGCTAGATCAACCAACAAACCATCATTGCAGATAATCTTCCCTAACAGTATTCCAAATGGCATAGAAAATACACATTTCTTGATGTTCAAAGAAATACTCAATTGTCTACATCTCTCAAACATTAAGCGTAGATTATCACAATGATCTTTAACAAGTCCATACATCATTCAATCATCTAAATAAACCTGCAAGAAGTTGTGTATAAAATCTTTGAACGCTTGAATAACTATGCCCGAAAATATAGCAGGCGTGTTTTTCAGACCAAAAGGCATCACAGTATAGGAAAATCTGCCCCATTTGGTAGTAAAAGTAGTCTTTTCTTGATCCTCGTGTGTAATCCTAACTTGGTGATACAGAGAGAATCCATCTATAAATGAATAGATTTCACACCCCGCAACTCCTTCTAGTATTTCCTCAGTGAATGGTGTAGGAAAGGGATCAGTCACACATGTAGCATTCAGCTCCATGTAGTCCACACAGATCCTAATCTGACCATCCTTCTTGATACTGATCACCATTGGGCTAACCCATTCTGACTTGTCTAGGGGCTCAATGATTCCAAACTTCAACATTTTGTCAATTTCTTCTTTGACATTTTCACGCAAGTTGGGGTTCATCCTATAGGGTCTCTTTCTGACTAGGCATGCACCTTCCTTAATCTTTATCTTCATCTCTCCTAATGATTCATGCATGCCTTTAAGTTCATGGTATCCTCGAGGGAATAAGTCTTGATAATCTTGTAGTAACTCAATGATTTTTTTACTTCAGAGTTAGACCAATAGTCCCCAATTATGGCCTCCTTAGGCTCAGCATCTGATCCAATATTCACTTTCTTCATCTTCATAGGTTCATGATAGGCACATGTAGTCTTATCTGCACTATCCAAAACCTCACGCCTACCTATTGAATGGTCTACATCCATATTTTCTATTTCTTCATCATCCACTAAGTAGACCATCTTTCCTTTTTCCTTCTCAAGGAAAGTGTGCTTAAGTAGTGTGGCATTTGTCTCTTTTTCTTCAGCAAAACGTGATCCTGAGTCTCCTTCATCAAATAAATCCTGAATGAGTTCTTCCACCTTGGCACTATCTCCCATAGTTAAGCACTTTATAACCTTTAATGCCTCTTCTACTTGAGGTTTAGTAGAGAAAAATTCAAATGTCTGGGTCATTCCTACAATTAAATCCTACCAATTTCCAGTCTCTCTATGGAGTTCCCCATATACATACCAAGCACACGCGTGCAACCTTGTAAAGTGGAATAAAATTTGTGCACCCAAAGTCGAAGGTGGTAAATCTTCCTACCCCTCTATCTAGAGTCTCTCACACTACTGAACATGTGGTGTTGAATAGGTTGATTACCATGATAAGTGCAGATTTGAGTAGGTGCATTGCTCCTAAAGAATCTAGTAGCAAGAGCAATCCTAATTTCATTCCATCCTATAAGATTATCCTTGTGAACCACCCACCAGCATGCTACTATCCCACATAGGGTATATGCTATATCATATTCCATCTCTCTAATTGGTTTATCCACTATTCCTCCATGGCACACAAAAATACCATAGGATCTCCTTCTCCAGTGTAATGAGGTACTGAGTTATTACCTATTCTCCTGATACAATGAGGTCTATTATCCCACACAAATGTTCTCTTTACTTCACGCCCTACCAACTCATAAGTACTATGAGCCCAATTGTCACAAACAACACTTGTAGTATCGCTAACAGACTGATGCATCTTCCCACTAAAGAATTCCTTCTTTAGATGGATCAAGTACCTCTGGGTCCCAAATGGCACATACATAAATCCTATTCAGGTCTTCCTCACTCAAAGGCTCAACATAGGGCATATATTTTCCATTTGTTAAAGGGATAATAACTCTTTCCTCCTTATTTTCAAAACTGATATAACCCTTTATGAACCAAAGATCAGCATTATTTACATAGCACCAAGGATGCCCAAGTAGAGCTGGGAAGCTATCTTCCTCTGCCAAAGCTAAAACCTCAAAATCTCTAGTGAACTTGGCTCCCTGTATGGTAATGGATGCATCTTTTAAACCTTTGATGGGAGTGGCCTTAGTTTGGTTAGCCATGAACAATACATTCAAAGATGGATGCAATGGATGTCTCCCCATTTGTATCCATGCATCTAAAGTAAGAACATTGACTTCCGTGTCTATATCAATCAATATATTACTCAAAAGCCACCCATACACAAACAACATTCAGAGTGATTTCCTTGTCATAATCTAAGCTATGAGGGGGAATATTTACATGCAGGATTTTCCATCCACTCTCAATACTTATGCAGTGGAGTGTTTCCCTTTAACCAATTCCCTAACAGTGGAATGATATTCTCCTGGTAGCAACATCTTGCACACTTATTTCAAGTCATCCATATCAGATTAGACCATTTATGTTGCTTTCTTTTGCTCCATCTTTCGTGATTGCTCCTTTAAATAATGTATTTCACCCTGAAGATTTCTGAGTACCTCCATGGTTTCTTGATCAACCTCCTTCTGATGGACAGGATATGAGTACCGTGCATGTAGAACCTCCTCCTTAGTGATGGTAGGATTCTTCTGCAATGCTTTGTTTGGCATGCACTACTTCAGCAGGGGTAGTGATCTTTACATAGAAATGCCTCGGATTATGGTTCCAACTTGGGCATCCATTGATTTTCCATAGTATATTTGTATCTTAACCATCCCTGCACCTTTTTTATTTTTTATGTTGCTTACTAAGATGCTCATACAAGTATGGGCATTCCTCATACCTATGATTCTTTCCATAGAAATAACATGTAATATTCTGAGGACATTCACACTTGTAGTGGTCAGGAGATCCACATGTATAACATGTTCCATAAGGAAACTCACCTTGTCCACTACCATGGCCTCATCCTTTGAATCCACCACGGTATCCTCGACCTCTACCACGACCTCCTTCAAAATGGCCTTCATTCCAATCATAGTGTTCCTTGATTGTGATCCCGATCCTGATGCTCATTCTTTCCTTTAGAGTTATCTGATACTCCTGTCTGTTGTACACCAATATCTATAGCATCATGGATCTAACCAATCAGCCAAAAGTCTTCCATGTCATGAGTCATGGACCTGTAAATTTTACAGTAGCATGAGAAACATTCTTCCTTATTGTGCATTGTAATAATGGGTAGTGGCTAGCATCATGGTTTAAATGACATATCTCACAGTCTAGTAGCAATGAGCGTACTGATCCGTGGGGATAACTATCCTTTGTGTGACCTTCCACTTCAAAATTTGTGCACCAAATACCTATGTGCATCTCATGTGTTGAATTTTTCGATAGCTTCTCCAACTGTTTTTCCATAGTTGCAATCTATGCTTGTAAAAATGGGCTCACCCCAGTGTCTATACTTCTAACTACCTCAGTGCGTAAAGTTTCTTCAAGTTGCTTTGCACGGATCAATGTATGTCTTATGTGATAGCACCCTTCTAAAAGGTGTAATAGACCTCTAATGAACCATTGCGCATGTTAGCTTGCATGAATATCATAAGAAATCTTAGATAACAACATTTTGAAATGAGCATCATACTCTCTAACACTCTCAGTAGTTCCTTGCTTAATATCCTTGAGCGTGCTTATACTCTTCTGCTTGAACTCAAGGATGTGAAACTCTTTAAGGAAAGCATCTTTTAAAGCTGCATAGTCTACACAAGTCTGATCAGGGTCAAAATATTTATACCAGTTGTGTGTGTGTCCTTGTAACGTAGTGGTGAATTGACTTTCCCTACGCTTAGAAGTCATGATTCCTTTTGCACCACATAGTATTTCACACATGTGTATGTGTTCAACAACATCTTCTATGCCCCTATACTCTGGAAGATGAAGAGACATTTCCATGTAAATATTCTGGGGTTGGTGCAGACCTTGCCCACCTAATCTAAAACCCCTTGTGTTTCCTCTTCCTCTAGAACCACCAGATCCATCGGAACTAGAACCACCTATACCTCCTGATCCTTAACCTATAGCCAGAGTCGGGCCAGAAGATGTACTTCCATGTGTCCCAACAGTAGTATTGAACTGCACCCCTATAGTCTGTGAAGTGTTACCACTCCTAGAAGTGATCCAAAATTATACACGCTTGAATTTTGTGTGGATGACACACCTGAAAAGGTACCTCTAAACAACAATGAAGATGTTTGCGATGTCCATTGATGTGCTTGTTATATTAGTTACTCATGTTCTCCCACTACCTAAATTAGTTGTTGATTGTTTGTCATACTAGATGTTGGAAGACCAAGCACAAGGGCAAGGTTTCTAGGTAGACTCAGATGCGCACTCATGGGCCAAGTCATCTCTACCGGTGTACTTCTAAGTGAGGCCAAAAGGGGTTCCCTGTCATGATTTCCCAAATGGGGGAGTTCATGATGCTCTGGTTCCATGTCTTCTGCGTGAACTTTGAATCCTTTGCTAGCCATCTCTCTCCACAATGCCATTCACTCTGAAACATCCCATTGCTTCTCTATCTCCCTCTCGCGCACCTCATTATACTTAAGTCACATTTCCTCTCTCTACCTTTCTATCTATTAGGTCTTCCATCTTTCACAAAACTTGTTCCTGCCCCCGCACATGGTGGGGTTTAGTTAGCCATTGGTTTGCTTTCCAAGTTCAGGGTTACCATCAAAATTTTGATCACCAGTGGAATGCCTTGCAGGTAAGTTCCCCTGGGATATCATAAAAATTGGAATTTTGCTACCTCTAGGAAAGAATAGGTGGAAATTGAGTACTCCATAATATATCTTTCAGAACACCATGAAACCAAGTATCCATAGCCTGTGTCCAAATTAGATCAGCATCATAGAGGGCCTGAAATTCTTCCTGCATCCAAACAAGTGTGTGATACCTCCAATTCCTTTTAGATGCATAAGAAATCAGCCACTCGTACAGCTCTACGAGAAAAATAGTGAAGAAAATCTCATACAAATTTTCATACATATTTTGTTCCACCCATGCGCATGCATTAAACTCAGATCCAGTGTTGAACCTCTATGCGTATTCTTCTTCTAGATCATGTATCCACTCCTCAACACTTGTCTAGGGTCAACTAGTATTCTTCATCACAAATCATCCTAAAAAACAACTAAAAAAGAGGTCCCACAACAGAACCAATGATGCAGCCTAGAATTTACCAGTAAAAATCCATGTGTGTTGGCACATCACTCAACCTAGACTGAGTGCTCACCCGAAGTGCACAAAGGTACTAGACCCCTCTTTAGGGTTGTTATTGCATGATGTTAGCATGATGAAGACTTAATGCATTCATATCCATAATTAATACAACATTCTACAAAACATGTTTAGATCTAGATCTAAAGAATAATAGGTTTAAACAATATCCATAATGAAACCAACCATGAAAGAACCAATTATGCTCACGATTAATACCCTGATTCAGCCAATACACTCCATTATATTAAACATAATAAATACACAGAATCTCATTACAATAGATAATACCATAGCTTATGTGTGCATCAGATCTGGAAGCATAACTTCATAGTAATTCAGTTCTCACACACCCCTATACTACACAGATCATTACATATTTATAATGGTGGGGACTTTCCCTTCACCACTTGCATAACTCCAAAAATAGGTCACATGCTGAAAATAGCCATGTGCCTTTACAATCATAGCCACACATGCAAGTGTGCTAACAATAGACCTCTTCTAGTTAACTGGCAGTAGAAATTCTATTCTTAGCCTACACCCATGCAAAACGCTTAGTAGCCTATCTTCCAAAAATAGCCAATGTGTGTCACGTAAGTCTTTACCTGGTTTTTGTGATCTGCAGGCTATCTCTAAAAATAGCCCGCTCATGTGAAAATGGCTAAGTCCCAAATCTTCCATTGTCTTTCACGTGCATGCCCTTCCCTATCCTTCCATGCCTTTTACTACGCTCTACTCTCACGCGTGAACCTTCTGTGTTCCTTCTACTAATTATCCCACTTTCATCCACTTAACAAATAGCTCTTCTAGGGTTATGATTTGTTCTCTACCTTTGAGGTAGGGTTCGAAGGGTTTTGATTAAATTAGATTACTTGTTTTAGATTCAAATTTACACACTCACACAATTAATTAGCTACAATCAGCTAATTATTTGTATTTAGCTTTGTTTATTAGATTAGAAGCATTTCTTAAAAACCAGCCAAAAGATCAAAAACATTTAATTTTATTAGATTAGTTTTCTTCCATTGTTTTGTGTAGATATGTTGTGAAAATACCAAAAACATAGATTAAATTTCCTTTGATAATTAGTTTGTTTCATCAAAATCAATTCAATTCATTCTGCATGACCATCAAAGGTCCACAACAAGAAAATATGTTCAGTTGTGATCCATTAGTTCCATAACCCAACAGGCCTGAATTGTTGACCGAAATTGATACAGGTTTATGCTTGTTAGTTTTATGCATACATTTTAGTTATTCTGAGAAGATAGAACAATTAAACACATTAAACATTGCATCTAATCATGCCTACAATTATTGTACTGCTCTTGGAAATAGGGTTTGATTGTTTGCATGATCATAAAAGGACCACAGCCTCTACAAGTTTTTGGTTATGATACCTAGGTCCAAAACCCAATTTAGGTCAGCTGACCAATTAGATATCGACACTGGTTTGTGTTCATCAATATTTAGAACATCAAAACTTCCACCTGATATCATTGCACAATTTTTAGTATTGAACATAGCATCTAATCAGGCTAGGACTTTTTGGACTAGACCAAAAAATCACCCATAGTCCATGTGGTTTCTTCACACCTCTCTTTCTCACTTCCATGACCTTGTCTGGAAATCTATATGAGGCACCCACATGTCACTTTCCGCATGTTCCACAACCAGTAGACATAATCTCAGTAGAGATCGATATTGATTGGAGCCTCCAAGTAGCTATTCTATCAGATCGATCCATCACACCACTTCATCTTAGGATAGCATTCTTTTCCTTAGACTCATATATCATGATATTGTGTTTCAAAGGTATAAGGTTGCTACGTTAGCTTGTTCATCATTACCACACATACACTGATTTCAATTCTACACCAGTTGTCTCATCACAACCTCAAGAAGTTAGGTGCAAATAAGGTCATGTGTTTATTTTCTTTCATATAGTTCCCCATCAAGAGGAGTGAGAAGATACACTTCTCACCCATACTTGTGAGTAATAATGTATGGACCAATCCAGTTAGGGAAAAACTTTCCTCGTTTACTCCATTCTAATGTAGTGACATTTTGATTTTATTTAAGTACAATATCACCAATTTTAAAGTCACGCTCTTTGACATATTTGTTATATGCTCTGCTTATACGTTCTTGATAGACTTGATGATGTTCGAAGGCTATTAAATGCTTTTCATCTAACAATTCAAGTTATGCTAAGAATTTCTGGTGATGCTCTTTGTCAAAGATGAAATCTTTAATAGATACACAAAGTGACAAAGTTTATACCTCTAGAGGTAGAACGGCTTCTGAGCCATAGACGAGTGAATAGAGCATAGCACCTATAGGTGTGCAAATGCTAGTTCGTTAAACCCAAAGAGAAAACAAGATTTGGAGATGTCAATTCCTACTTGTGTCATCTACTATTTTCATGAGTATTTTATTAAGTGTTTTGTTACAGGCCTTGGCCTGTCCATTTGCTTAAGGATAATATAGTGATGAAAAATTGAGCTTGATGTTGAATGGATCATAGATCTTTTTAACTTATTTATTTTTGAAGGAGTTTCCATTATCTGTGATAAGCTTATGTGAGATACGGAAATGGCATATGATATTTTGATATATGAATTTGATGGTAGGTCCTGATTTTTTCGAGGTTAAAGGGATGGCTTCTAACCCACCTAGTAAATGGCTATTTGGTAGCTGTGATAATGGAATGATGTTGTTTGGATGACTTAGGATTGATAGCACCAATGAAGTTTAACCCCCATTGAGGAAAGGGTCATAGGTTTTGAGTGGATTGCAATGCTTGACTAGGAATGTGAATGATATCTAATTGGATTTGGCATTTAATGCATTTCTTTACATATGCACAAAAATATTTAGTGATGGTAGTTTAGTAATACCCTAGTCGTATGATACGTTTAGCTATGGAATTACCACTGAAGTGACCACCAAAGATTCCATCATGGACCTCTTCGATTGCTTTGGTTGATTCATGTGATTTAAAACATCATATTAGTATACCATCAAAGCTACGTTTATAAAGGATACTACCTATAATGATAAAGTGGGTGACACATTGAAGAAATGATCGTTTAGCACCGTGTGATAAGTTTGATGGTGTTTTAATTTTGGCAAGATAGTCATATATTTGAGTGTACCATAGATTACGTGGATTATTTTCAATGAAATTACTAGAAGGCAACTCATTTTAATGTGAAGGATGGTCTAAACGTTGAATGACTATGGAGATTTTAGTTTTATCCTTTAATTTTTCTATTTCTAAAGGGATGAGGGATTCGAGAGATGTCATAGTGTCTACAAACCTATTAGAAGATCATCGAATGGCTTAAATGGTATAATGATCAAATGTACCGAGGAGGAAGTCGACAACATCTTTATATTTTTGAATTATTTCATTTTTACATTGGCATTCCTCTTTGACTTGACTGATGACAAGTTTTGAGTCTCCATATATTTCTAAAATATGGACACCTAAGAGAATGGGGGTATTTAGACCCATGATTAAGGCGTCATATTCTACCATGTTATTAGTACATTCAAAGTTAATTTTTAATGATAATGGAAGTGGAATATTCTAGGGAGGTATGATAATGACTCCAGCTCCTCCCCCTTCTTGGAATTTAGCTCCATCGAAGAAGAGAGTCATTTTTATGACAATAAAATCAGATTCATCGATGTTGTTGATGGATTCATCGGGAAAGTATTCATGAGGTATTTGATTATCTGGAAGGGGTGCATCAGCTAGTTGATTTGCAATGGCCTGAACTTTAATAGAAGGTGATATAATTTTGAGGTCAAATTCATTCATGAGCATAATCCATCGAGTGATGTAATTGTTATGATAAGGTTTGGTGTGCATGGTTTTAAGTGGATTAAAACTGGTGATGACATATGTCTTGTGATTGAGGAGATAATTTCGAAGTTTGGAGGTGGCGAAATATAATGCGCAACATATTTTTTCAGCTTTGGTGTAGCGTGTTTCATACTCATGAAGTGTACAACTAATTTTTTCATGACCTTAATCATCATGGTTGGTGAGCATATCTCCTAGATCATTCTCTAAAGTGGATATATATAGATAAAATGGATCCCCTTCGCAAGGAGGAGTATGCACTGAAAGCGATAATAGATATTGTTTGATTTTGTTGAAGGCCTTCTGGAAATCAAAATCCCAATGAAATTCTACATCTTTGTAGAGAAGATGGTGAAACAGTTGACAACAATCAAAAATTTTGTGATATGAAATGTCAAATTGACTACAATTTACCTTGAAGGCTACACATTTGTTTAAGATTAGATGGTGGAGGCATTTTAATGATTTCTATAACCTTTTTCGGGTCAACTTCGATGCCTCAGATAGATATGATGAATCTGAAAATTTTTCCGGTGAGAACACCAAAAAAAAACTTTCCAAGATGTAGACAAAGACAAAACTAGATGAGACAAGTGAAAATTGATTCAAGAACGTCAAGATGGTCTTTTCATGATTTGGATTTTCATAAAAGGTCATCGATGTAATCTTCAACAATTTTATGGATGAGGTCATGAAAAATGTATGCCATGGTGTGTTGATAAGTAACCCCTAAATTTTTAATACCAAACGGCATGACACGGTAGTAGAAGGCTCCCCAAGGGGTAATGAAAGAATTTTTGTATTGATCATTGGTAGAAATGAGGATTTGATTATAACCTGAAAAACCATCCATAAAGGAGAGCATTTCATGGCCATCTGTTAGGTCGATGAGATGATCTATATTTGGAAGAGGGAAATAATATTTTAGACAAGCAAGATTGAGATCCCTAAATTCTGTGTAGATATGTATCTTGCCTGAATCTTTGGTTACTGGGATGATGTTGTAGACCCATTATGGATAGTCAATGGGTATGATAAAGTTAGCAGATAAGAGGCGTTGTAACTCTTCCTTAACAAGGAGAGCTATGTGAGGATGCATTTTATGGATTTTTTGTTTAACTAGATTAGTATCAGGATACGTGACTATATTATGTACGATAATGTTAGGATCGATTCAAGGCATATCACTGTATGACCAGGAAAAGGTTTTGTGATATTTTGTTAAGAACGAAGTAAAATCATCTAGTTTTTGTGGATTTAAATATTTCTACCTTAACTATGCAAGGATCCTTAGGGGTGCCTAATATACGTTGAGGGTGGATTTGTTAAGGAGAGTTGGTGTGTCGTCTGGTAGGGATTTCTAAAGAAAATGGTTTTCAATTCCCATATGGGAAAGGATATCTTAGTCATCCTGACACTGGAGGATATCTATAGTAGGTGAATCTTCCTCAACCATTTATGACCAAACAAGGGGGAATGATTTAGTGGAGTGGTTGGATTAATAAGTAAGTGACCCTAAATATAAAGCATTGACTAAAATAAAATTAGGTGGGATGGATATGGTGTTGTCTATGTCCATAGGATCTTCAGGGCTTGTTGGTGATGATATTTCTAGTTTATAAATGGATGTAGCAAGTTTGGATGTAGTGGCTTTGCATATTTCATAGCTAAACTTTTTTATAACCTAAAAAACTTTTCTCATAGGCTTTAAGGGAACATAGTACGGCTAAGTCGTGGATTCCTTTTTTGTAATGACCGAGGCCAAAACCTCTCCATGAAAAATGATGGAGATACATACGAGTGAATTTTGGATTCTTAATATATTTTAAGTTTAATGTGAATGGCATAACATGGTGTGGATTAATAACATGGGATGGAGGATTATCAATTCCCCCATAGAAGAGCTTTGTTTTGAGATAAGAAGGACCATAGGAGATGACATATCCTACGTTTGGGTCATACATTGGTTGTTTATTGAGACGTCCATATGTCTTGGGTGAAGGGATGGAGTTGAGCATGAGGAGACGGTATTCCCAACGCGTAAGACATTTTATAGCCTCAATAAGAGAGGAATCATCTGGTAACTTAGAAGAAGGGATAGATGTGCTAATATATGCTTCATCATATGGCTTAGGTATGGATTCAACTACAAGGACATCATTTGGATGGTACATCATCTAACATCCAATGAATGGATTTGGATTAGCAAGGACAGTGAAGGTCTGACCCTCGTGTTCATATTTGAGACAACAATGGAGGGTTGAAGGAAAGCAGTGCATGGTGCATATATAAAGGCATCTTAACAACATGTTGTATTAAAACTCTCCTTCTGTAATGTAGAAGAGCTCTGGTAGGGTTTTGACGTCAACCTTGAGTGGTATAATAATAGTTCCCAACGTGGGTGTGATAGTTTTCATTGAAGGATCATAATAAGACTAGCATTTGATTGAAAATAGTGTTGGGAAGTTTAATTTAGTCAAAGGCGAGGGAGGATATAATCTTAATGGAGCCACCTCTATCAATCATGACCCTCTTGATGGAAATGTCATTAATTTGAGCAATAATAAAGAGTGGTAGGTCATGGTCTTCTAATCTGAGAGAGGGAATTTCATATGGTTTGAATGATAAATCAGTGGATGCTTTAAGAGCACCCACAAAGTTTGTGAAGGGAACTAGATCATTGGTTGGGACGGTTATGGATTTGATGGATTTTATAATATCCTATTTATGAAAAGGTGATTTTTTAACTAATTCATAAAGTGACATCTTGACGATGGATTGGTTTAATTTCTTGATAGCAACCTTCTGTACCATAGTGAAAGGGGGTGTTACTTCTTGTATTGAGATTTTAGTTCCAAGTGACGGTATTTGATTGGACTCCTCAGGAGCTAAGGAAATAGATACCTTAGGCTTATCATATGAAGTTGATAATCTAGGAGGTGGAGGTATAGTGATGAAGCTTTTAGTTTTCTATGGATCGGATGGTTTGTTATCATAATTGTGAACGGGTAGTGATGTGTATGGCGTCAACTTGATGAGCAGGGATTTTAGGGATGAATTTTTTAGGTTTTGGTGATGACGATGTTGATATTGGTGTTTTGTTTGATTGAGAAGGAAGGAAAATAAAACTACCAATTTCTTGAACTTTTAAGTGAAAGGTCCTACAGTCTTCTATGCAATGGCCTCATGTTCTTTGGCAATCACAAAAAAATTGAATTCGTACCAGGCATGTTTCCATCCACGATGATCAGACATCTTAGGAGGTGGTAATGTAATAAGTGACCACTAAAGGAGGTCATCTATGGTGGCATAATGCTCCTTAGGTGTAGATGTGGATGGTAGTAAATTTGTATTCGTCTTTTCCTCAGGAGGAGGTAAAAATTTGGCTACATGTTGTTTATTTTTTTGTCATGGAGGCCTTCTAAGTGCTGCAATAGATGGATAATAAGGACCATGTGTGGGTGGTCGTTGGTTGGGATAGTTAGCCTGTGTGATAGGTAAAGGGTGAGGACCCAGTATGAATGCCTGTTATGGAATGGTAGGTGTAGGATAGCTGGACTGTGTAAAAAGAGCAGGATATGGACTTAATGTAGGGGTTTTCTAGGGGGATTTTGACCCTAAAATAATAGGGTGATTAATAGGTCAAAGGGAGCAAGGTCAGCATAAAGTGATTTGATCTATATAAACATATTGAGGGATTTTAAAAACTTGAAACACCTAGTTTATGAGGTACTTTTGTGTTTTTGGATGGACTGGATGTGATTGATGAGGATGTAGAAGAGTTAGATTTTCCTGTAGTAGAGGGAATTTTGGGTTGTTAGATGTGACTCTGGGTGTAATTTTGGGAGACACAGATGATATAGATACAGATTCAGTAATGGTATGTAATGTGGACATGAGAATAGTTTTAGCAATTTTCTCAATAGGTGGAGATTTAATAGTCATATTTTTGGGCTCGTTGGATACCGGTGTTGAATCTACAGGTTTTGATTCAATAAGCAACAAGGTGGATTCATGGATAGGCTTTATCTTGGTTATTGTATTAATGGTGTGAACACCCATTTTTTTTGGTTGATCTGAAGATGAAGGGTGATTCAGAAAAGGTTTCTTAAATATGTTAAGATTTTGATTTGGGGGTACATTTGTACTATCTAAGTGAAGTTCACCCTTGTCAATTAAATCTTGAAGTGTGACACCTTTATATATCATGTCCATTAACCATGTGGTATTTACAATAGTCATTATCTCAGTACCAAATAGGTTTAGATACTGGCATGTTAGTGGGTCAAATTAGCAGGAGAGATATCATATTGGAGGCAAGAAATTTTTCAAAAACTACACTATAAGTCTCTCTTATATGTGTATAGCTATGTTGTTCATGAGAGTGCTTGGTAGTGGGCTTTTCCTTGGGAGAAGATTTAACTACGACAGAGTTGGCAAATGTCTTAGACTTATCAGGGCTGGATGTTGACTTAGATGGAAACTCAACTTTTGATTTCTAGGACAAATCTTAACTCGGCCATCTTCTAGAGCTTGTAATTCCAATTTACGAGCCATGGTGAAAGCCTCATCAAAAGTTGTAAATGATTGGATTTGTAATGTGGATGAAATAGGTTTAGCACATACACGGAAAAAGACTTCGATTGATTTTTTTGTGGCAATGAAAAGGATATTTGATTAATTACACCTCTCAAGAAGGTGATAAAATCATAAATAGATTCATCTTCGAATTTCTAGATGGCATATAGGTCATTAATAGTGATTTTGCAAGCTATGTTTATGGAAAAGTGTTCTAAGAAGAGTTGAGCAAGTTGTGTAAAGGAGAATAAAGAATTTTTTGTAATGTTATTGTACCAATCCAAGGCAAGACCGGAAAGAGACATAGGAAATTTCCTTGACATGAGGTATTGATTTTGAGCTATTAGATAGCATACATGACGAAAGGCATGGATGTGTTGTTAGGGATCTTCCTTGCTGTAAAACTTAATAAACTTTGGAAGTTACCAGTGAGACAGATATCATTTATATGGCACTGAAGGTTGAATGGGATCATTACAAATTTGGTCATAGGAGAGCACATTATTGGATGAAGAAAAAGGAGCTTCGAGACTAGATATGCAGTTCAGAAGGGTTTAGAGAGGACCAAGTTGAGCTTGTTGTTGTGAGGATGGGAAAGGTGGAATAAAGACTGGCTAGGTTGTGAGTATGCCTGATACTGCTGAGGAATGCCTTGTTGGTAGGAAAAAAAAAAATGATAAGGAGTATTTTGTTGCAGAACGTTCTATTGAGGAACATTCTGCTAGTAAGGGACATTTTGTTGTGGGAGGTTATATTGTGGAATGTTTTGTTTAGACATGTATTTTTGAGGTATTTTGTATTACAATGTTTTGTTGTGGTATGATGTTTTGTTGTGGGATATTTTGATGAGATGAAAAAATTTGTTGAGAATTTAACGACTAGGATGGCTGTATGTAGTGGTACTGTAATGGCATTGATGTATAAGTGATTGGTTGTGAATATGTAAGTGACTACTAGAAGGATATAATAGAAGCGACAGAAAAAGGTGCTTACTGCGGAATGTTTTGTTGCAAGATATTGTGTTGTGGAATGCTTTCAAGAGGTGTAGATTATGGCATGGATATTATCGGTTGTGATGGTTGTGGTATGTACCATGAAGCAGGATGAATACTAGGCAATGGCACTGGTATTGGCTAGAGGTGTAGTTATAGGGATGACCATGGTGATATTCTGAATGGGACTAGTAACTAGTTCTGAGGATACAACAGTAGAGAAGGCCAAAAAATCTGAGATGGTGTTTGTACCAATGAAGAGACTAAGGGAGTAGGAGAGGAAGTTGTGGTATTGCTTAGGGGAGGTGTAGAACTTAGAGAAAGGCTTGGTGAGGATGTAGATTGTTGGGAAGATGTGTTATGTGATGAAATAATATGAAGGTCATAAATAGGGAATGAAAAGACCTCATATGTCTCGAGTTGGCTGGGTAGAATATTGATCATTTGATGCTTCAGATTGGTTAATAGGAATAGGGAAGTTGACATTTGAGATTTCAATTTTATTGACATTTGACGTTTCAAATTGATTTGAAGTGTATGGGTACAACTGTTGGATGACCATGGTCTCAATTTTGATAGATGAGAAGTGTAATTGTAGATAAAGGATTGTAAGTGTATGGAATTTAGTTTGGTGGTAGTAATCTGGAAACACAATAACAGACATAACACAAGAATACCATAGACTATGATACAAAGGAATGATGAAAAATCTGAAATATAAGTGTAAATTATATTATCAACATGAAATTGTTACAATCTCACCCATGAGGTACTTCAAGTGTTACCAACTCCACTTGCCTTCCAACAATAACTATGGGAGAAACTTCACAATTACACCTCTTAATGGCTTCTTTAACACACCTTCTAAATGATGGCTTCCTTCACACACTTTCTCATACAATATTTCTCACTACTTCCTTCTATGCTAAATGAGGGGGGTGGCCTCTCTATTTATAGAACTTTCAGGCTTATCCACCTTATCTCTAAGATAGGATAAGAAATCTACTCTGACAAATCATATTCCATACCTTAACTCTTATCTTTACATGTAAGCTTATCTTTTAAGATAAGATAAACCTTATCATTTCACATGGGTTCCACCTTTTTAGACTTTTTACAAATAAAATACACAAAATATTTATGACATCACTCCTTGTCCTTATTACCAATATAATATTTCTAATTCCTAATCATGTAGACCCTACTTCTCTACTTACCCTAACTTTGACATTTTAACATTACCGAACCACTTACGACAAATATTTACTTTTTACCACAACATTCCTATTGTACTTTGACTGTTACCATACTATACATTATTGGCGCATCGTACCGGTAATGTTGTTATCTTCTATCAGATGCCACTACTAATTATACTTAACAACATCCTATTCCTAATACATACATTAATGAAATAGAAATTACGGAGGAAAATTTTAGTGTCAACATCTTCCCCCTTCCTAGCTTCTACTCCATCCTCGGAGTAGACTATTCTGGTGCCTGGAAAATCTTTAACTTGTCATGGTTGACCCATTTCGTAATGGGAGTGCCATCCAATTCCTCCAGTCGATATGTACCATTTTCATGCACAACTACTATTCTGTAGGGCCCTATCCATTTGGGAAGAAGTTTTCTATGCCTCCTCTTTTTGTATCGAGAATCATATACTAGGACCAAGTCATTCACCTGAAATGGAGACCAGAGGATCTTTTGATCAAAGTACTCCTTTTGCTTCATTTTCTTCTTATAGCTTGTATCCTTTGTTATTTCTCTCATTTCCTCTAGCAAATGAAGATGTACCAACCTTTCCTTTACCGAATCACTTTCATCCATCCTTTCATTTTTCATAATTCTCACAGTGGGAATATCAAACTCAATAGGAAGAACTGGATCAATGCCATAAGCCAACTGAAATGGGGAGTATCATGTTGTTGACTTTGATGTTTCCCTATATGCCCACAATGTTGCATGAATCCTTTTATCCCACTTATGTACCTGCAAGGCTGCATCTTTTGCTAGAATTTGACACAACACATAATTTGTTCACTCCACCTGTCCATTTGTGCTTGGCTTGTAAGTTGTTGCCTTCCTGTGCTTAATAGAAAACTTGTTGACTAGGGCTTCTACCACCTCATTAATGAAGTGGATTCCTTGATCTGTTACAATTTCTAATGGACAACCAAATCTGGTGACAATGCGTTCATACATGAACCTTGCCACTTCATCCATGGAAGTTGTTTTCAAGGGCCTAGCTTCAACCCACTTGGTTAAATAATCTGTGGCAACTACAATATACTTATTTTGGCATGGGGTAGTTGGAAGTGGACCTACAATATCTATTCCCCACTTTTCAAAGGGACCAAGTGGAAGAATAGGGCATAATGGAGCTGATGAAGTCTTACGGTTCCCATGTGTTTGAAAAATATCACATGTCTTACAATAATTATAACAATCTCTAAAAAGAGTGGGCCAGTGATAACCTACATCCAAGATCCTTCTTGCTTGTAAGTTGTCCAGAGAAGTGTCCTCCACATGTACCATTGTGGAATTCTTCTATTAGCTCCTTACCTTGATCATGTCCAATTACCCTCTTGTACTGTCCATCAGGCCCTATTTGAAATAATACTCCATGTAGAATAGAATATGGATGACTGGCTTGAGTAATCTTCCTCTTAGTCTTTGCATTGGCACCATCAGGAAACTTGAAATCATTCAGATAATTCCAAATATCTATGTATTCACTAGGGATTGTGTCAAGGGATAACAATGTTGCATCTGGGAAATCATCATCATCACAAGATGAACCTAAACCATCATAGGCTCAAGAGAGTGCATCTGCATTGACATGCTTCTTTCCTGGCCTATCTATAATATCAAATTCAAATTCTTGTAGCAAAATTATCCATCTTGCTATCCTTCCTGATGGGTTAGGATTATTTACAATATATTTTAGAGCCTGATGATCTGTTACAACTGTAAAATTCTACCCTAGCAAGTAATTTCTAAACTTTTTACAACAAAAATGATAGCTAGAGCCTCTTTTTCAGTTACAGTATAATTTACCTCAGCACTGCTCATTTGTCTACTCCCAAAGTAAACTGGATGATCATTCCCATTTTCATCATTTTGGCTCAGAGTACTTCCTAGTGTTGCATCTGAAGCATCAGTATACACAATGAATGGCTTGCTCCAGTCTGGATTCTTTAAAACAGGTGAACACACCAAAGCTTCCTTTAGTTGTTCAAAAGCTTCATGTGCTTTTTTTCCTGGTTCATAAGTAACATCCTTCTTCAAGAATTGGGTTAGTGGTTGTGCAATCTTTGAGAAATTTTTGATGAACCTTCTATAGTAACCCACATGGCCTAAAAATGATCTCAACTTACTTCTATTCATAGGAAATGGTAACTCTTTGATTTTTGAAACTTTATCAGGATCAGTACCAATACCATCTCTAGATACAACATGCCCTAACAAAACACCTTTAGAACATCCAAAGACACACTTTGTAGGGTTTAGTGAGGCTTGTGCTTCATCTAACCTTTGAAATGTTGTCTCCATCTGGTGCAGGTGGTCCATTTTGCTCCCATAGATGTAAAAATCATCCAGGAATACTCTGATGAAGCTTCCAATGTAGGGTTCAAACACCCTATTCATCAAGCACTGGAATGTTGTTGGAGCATTACACAACCCAAAAGGCATAACTCTATAAGAAAATGTTCCCCAAGGAGTGGTGAACATAGTCTTCAGCTGATCTTTCTCTACTATACAAACTTGGTTGTATCCACTATATCCATCTACAAAACTATAGCACTCTTGTCCAGCTACTTCATCCAAGATCTGATCTGAGAATGGAAGAGGGTAATGATCCTTCTTTGTTTCCTTGTTGAGCTTCCTATAATCAACACAAATGCGTAGCTTCCCATTATTTTTTATTGAGATCACAATGGGAGAAACCCATTCTGAATTCTCCACAGTAAATATGAATCCTGCATCAAGCAACTTATCTATTTCTTCTTTTACAGTCTTGGAAAAATTAGGATTCATTCTATATGGCATTTATTTTATGGGCTTAGCACCATCTACCAGCTCAATAGAATGTTCTACCCAACTTACTTGATGGAGTTCCTTGTAATCAAAAGTGAATAAGTGTATGTACCTTCGAAAGAGCTGGAGGTAGGATTCCTTCTCACTCTCCATCACAGCATCACCAATCTTTATTTGTTGGAGACAATCATCAATTTCTTCTTCAGATAATTTTATGGGTTCATGAGTCGGTGTGACTGGAAGGATATCCATGACCGAAACATCAACCTCACTTTCTTCATCTTCTGTGTCCACTTCACTGGTACTAGAGTAATCAGAGGATGTCCAATCATCAGTTTCATCACTTGAATCCACAAGTTCTACCTTATGATGCTGAGGGATCACATTTATCTTCACCCTCTCTCTACCACATCCAAGTGTCATGAAGCCTTCATTCCAGTAGTTTCTTGCATGAACTCTCCTTAGCCATGGCCTTCCCAACAACATTGGGTATGCAACAGTACCATTCTTCATCACCTAAAAGTCTACCACACATACAACACCCATAACAGATATTGCCACATCTGAAACAACACCTTCTGGTTTAGTTTTTCCCTTATTTAATGACCTTAACATAAGTGTTGAGGGGTGATCAATTTTTAAACCCAACATATTCATTACAGACTCGGTCATTACATTAACTGCAGCACCTCCATCTACTAAGACATCATGAATTGAAATACCATTACATAATACCTCAGCTTGTGGAGCATAGGGATCCACCTCTACTTCTAAAATAGGAACCTCAACCTCCTTTCTTCACCGAGCATTGAGTCCACTTCGCAGCTCCCACCTCTTCTCAGAAGACATAGCAAGAAGTTGACCATATGTAATATTTACATAGGCCTTTTGGATAGATCTTCTAAGATGGAGTATGGTCCTTGCCCCTGTGAAATCAGAAAATCCTGCACACCCAACTTTCTTCTCCTATGTTTCTTACTAGTTTCTCCTTTCATCTTCTTAGGATCATTTCCATCTTGGTTATCTTTTTCTTTCTTTCTTTTTGTCACAAGCACATCTACTTCATTATTTATACTCCTATCTACTACATCAAAAGAATTCACAGGTGCTTTTCCTTTATCATTATCTCTTGTACCAGATGTGAAGCTCTATCAGGACAATTATACTTATAATGACCCTTCTTATGACAACCATAACATACAACTTCAGATATATTTCTTTTTGGACCCCTATCTCCCTCCCTTTGAGAACTAAATTCCTTTTCTTGAAGAAGATTAATAGTTAACTGGCCCATCTTCCTAAGGAGATCTTCATACTCAGTGGAGGTACTAGAGAAATATTTTTGCTCACCAAAGTGGTTGTGGTGTCTAGACCAAAGGTGTTGGTGTAGGCTCCACCTTGATAAAGCTTCTTTGGGCTCCTCTTCCATGCTTTCTTCTTGCCTTCTAGCAATCTCCTTTGCTTGTTCAAGGGTTGTTGGGTGGTCATACTTCACTCATTGTCTAATCTTTGGCTTCATCCCAAGAATGAAGTGCTTACAGAGGAGATTATCTATGCCATTCATCAACCCATCCTCTAATCCTTCCTTCTCAGATCTGGGCATCGAGCTTCCTCCTTAACTCTAGAGCACGAGCATGATAATCCCTTATCTTCTCCTTCTCTCCTTGGGCTAGCTTTGTGATCTCGATCATGAGATCTGCATATTTCTTTTGTTCACCAAATTCTTCAAGAAAACTTTCAGTTAATAAATCCCATGATTTTTTCACATTATCACCTAGTGTTTCAAACCACCTAAGGGTTGAACCATCCAAAAAGGTAGGAAAAAATTCAGTCCATTGTTCCCTTCTTATGAGGCCATTACAAATGCAAGATCATTTAAATTCTTGAATGAAAGAGGAAGCATCTTCATTAGATTGGGCTGAAAAAATAGGAATCTTTCCCATTTTCAAAAGTAACCACAGTGAAATACCAACCCACAAGTACAATCAACAAGACTTATGTGCACAAATAATTGGAATCACTATAATAGAAAGTGACTTTACACCTTTCTACAGTAAAATAGGAATGACCACGGTAAACTTATATTTACTATGGTAAAAACTTGACTTACTGTGGTAAATACTATTCATGGTAAAAAGTGAAGTTACTACAGTAAATACTATTCATGGTAAAAAGTGAAGTTACTGCGGTAAATACTATTCATGGTAAAAAGTGAAGTTACTGTGTAAATACTATTCATGGTAAAAAGTGACTTTACTGTGGTAAATACTATTCACATGGTAAAAAGTGACTTTACTGTAAATACTATACATGGTAAAAAATGACTTTACCATGGTAACTACTATGCACAGTAAAAACAAGGTTACCCTCCAAATGATTTTTGACTAAGTGGGAATATCTCTCCAGAAACTCCACCAACGAGGAATGGTCCCGGCAACGGAACCAAAATGTCATCACCAATCTGGCACTATGATAATTCTCCACCGGGAACTCCTCATGCTATGATTATTTACTAATGCACAACTTTTAGTTTGGTGGTAGTAATATGGAAACACAATAACAGACATAACACAAGAATACCATAGACTATGATACAAAGGAATGATGAAAAATCTGAAATATAAGTGTAAATTATATTATCAACATGAAATTGTTACAATCTCACCCATGAGGTACTTCAAGTGTTACCAACTCCACTTGCCTTCCAACAATAACTATGGGAGAAACTTCACAATTACACCTCTTAATGGCTTCTTTAACACACCTTCTAAATGATGGCTTCCTTCACACACTTTCTCATACAATATTTCTCACTACTTCCTTCTATGCTAAATGAGGGGGGTGGCCTCTCTATTTATAGAACTTTCAGGCTTATCCACCTTATCTCTAAGATAGGATAAGAAATCTACTCTGACGAATCATATTCCATACCTTAACTCTTATCTTTACATGTAAGATTATCTTTTAAGATAAGATAAACCTTATCATTTCACATGGGTTCCACCTTTTTAGACTTTTTACAAATAAAATACACAAAATATTTATGACATCACTCCTTGTCCTTATTACCAATATAATATTTCTAATTCCTAATCATGTAGACCCTACTTCTCTACTTACCCTAACTTTGACATTTTAACATTACCGAACCACTTACAAAAAATATTTACTTTTTACCACAACATTCCTATTGTACTTTGACTGTTACCGTACTATACATTATTGGCGGCATCGTACTGGCAGCACCGTTATCTTCTATCGGATGCCACTACTAATTATACTTAACAACATCCTATTCCTAATACATTTCAAGGGTAGAGTCCTCAATATACCCGTAGTTACGTGAGGCCCAACTCTGTACTATTTTCAGTACAAGCATGTATATTGGGGCATACCTCCTCACTTCACGGTCCCGCTATGATAAGAGAGTTGGATGCTGAGCCAATATATATTGACAGACAGGAAATTATACTTGGCTAGAACACTGAGTCAGTTTCCATGTTGGGTGATGAAATCCCAATCAATTTCACCTAAGTGGGAATTATTTTGAATTCATTTTTGATGTTGAAGTGATTTGGTTGTGTGTGGGGTAAGAAATAAGTGAATGCAAAAAAAATTCCTCCTAATTAGACTATGTGAAACAAGAAGGATGCAAATGGTTTATTTTAAAATCCCAAAATGAAATGTTTCTCTTTGATGAGAAAAATTAAACAAATATGCAAAACTGAAAGTAAACGAAAATTTTTAGGACTTACCGTGACAACATTCCCGTTTTTTTTAGATTTTATCAAATTTCTAAATCAAGCAATCTGGAAATCCAGAAAATGAGATTTTTAGAAACATTACCTTGCAAACATGTTAGGAAAATCAAGAAGCAGAAAGCCAAAAATAAAAATCAGACTGTGAAGCTATACATATAATAAAAACACACAAACAAAATTCAAGCGATTATTACATAGTGAATTAGAAAAACAAATACTATTTAGTTGATGAAATGAAGAAAACAACCAATGTTGATGACACTTTCACCTTTACCCTTGGGTGGATAATACAATGAGATAAAACTAGATCAACCTCTAATATGATAGGGTTTCTAAGGTACCCACAGATGGTGCTAATAAATGTTTGATTTTTGCACTCTATGAAGAATGGATCAAGCTCCTTTCCTCTAAATAAATTTGCAATCACAAACACTACACAAGATGGAATTATTAATATGGATAGGCAGGTTTCCTGGCAAAGACCAGTTCCTAGAAGCCAAATGACTTCCTTACATGGATGTCAATGTTAGGTTAATTAATTGTGCATTATATAATTAATTATTTAATTAATGTTATTAATTAAATAATATTTTAATTTGGTTTTATTAACCATATTTGTTTTATTTAAACATTATGGATGCTATTATATTATTTTAACAATATTATTGATGTGCTTCCCTAGATGTAATATTGGAAGCTTATGTAATCTGGAATATGGTTGCACCTATGCAACTTAGTTTCTGGTTTGTATTTAGTTGTACAATACCTATAAGTATTGCAGCTCACTCCTGTGTAAATGGTTGATTTAGTTTAATATAATTTATTAGGCTTTCGCCCTTGTTACTCCATCTACATTTAATACCAAAGTGATAATCTAGACCTGTGAAGCAGAGAAGGTTGGAGAGAGGAAGCATACAGTTTTGGAGGAGATTATGCACTCTAGGAGATCCAATTTTACCTCCAGTAACTTCCTAAAACATCTCTACATTCCCAAAACCTCCTGTCATTCTCCAGGTAAAAGAAAAGAAAAAAACAATGCCTTGGTGCGTCAAGCACTAGGCAAATTTGCTTCCTAGAGTTTTATATTTAAATATATATATATATATATATGCATATTTTTCCTTTCTCTGTCAAATTTGGAGAAGACATCTACAGTATCACCTGTAAAATATTTGGATTGAAAAAGCAAAGGCTTAGGTTGTTTTTGTGAAGGTCCAAATTGTGCATTGGTGATTAGCATTCAATAATCCCATGTGCCTACAAATGGGCCTGTAATAAAAAATTAAAAAACCACAAAAGAAGATCATAGGTAAATCAAAGCGACTAAGAGAGAGGAAAACACATAGGCAAATAAAAGTGGCGGTCCTAAGCCTTGCATCCCTGCAAAATTGAATGCACTCCTTGTTGTCAGCCTGCAATAAAATGATGTAAGAAGATTAACATAGTGGCTATTTTTTCATGTGATCCTACATTAAAAAAATGGTGGATATATAAAAAGGAAAATAAAATAAAGAACAAGGAAATAAAGTGGCGGCCAAAGGAAAATGAAACAAAGAACAAGAAGAAATGGCGTGCAGATCCAGTTTTTATGAAACCTAATCTGCCCTCCACTCTCTAGCTACCATGTGGATCCTGCAGGTCTTACCACGTCACATTTTTTAAAGGTCGGTGTATTGTTTCTTTGTATAAATATTTAAACCTCCATTTTATATCACAAGTGCTCATAGAGCCTAGGCAATTAGGTGGAACGACTTAGAAGTGGGAGGTGCAAGGTTCATATCCCACTCACAACATGTTTTTTTGACTCTAGCAACAAATTTGGAAAAATCACCACAGTTAGAGGCACTTTTACCGAAAAACCTCTGCTAAACCTATTAGTTATAACTAAACCTGCCTCTAAAATTTTAGTGAGAAAAACCCTATTTTAGGGAGAAAAAAATTCTCCTATTAGGCCTAGTTTTTTATTTTGAGCAACATTTTCCAAAGGGAGGTAGCTAAAAATTGCATTTTTAGCCTTTTTTTACAATTCTTTGCATTTTGGGTCATATTGGGCTCTAGAGGCCACTAGTGCCCGCAAAACAAAAAAATTACCCATCATTCAATTTTTCCAAATCATTTGAATGTAACTACATGCTTCAATATGTTCTACTAATTTATAGGTTTCCATAGTCAACCGTAAATATTGTAACTACTCAGAAATTGGAAAAAAAATGTAATACAAAACAGTAAAAATTGGTTTTGTAACACTCGCAAGATCATAGATCTCATTCGCAGCATTCGGTATATATGATGCCTCTAAGAAGTACTTACAGGTAAAGTCTTTGCGACTACTACTGCACTTAACACCTAATATAGCTACAACAACATCATCTGGGCATCAACCCTTTAAATCATCGGGGAGTAATAAAGTCACAGTGCACATACTATGAGCCATCCCATCCGTCTATGAATGATTGTATGACATAAATCTAGACTGAGAAATTATCTGAGTATATAGAGAAGTTACGCATGTGTATGAGGATATTTCTTTGAGCGAGTGTCAATAATCGCATAGGCCCCTTTCAGTATTGTCTTGGCATATTGAATTCTTTCACATACATTAACACCTCTTTCACATACCATCGGGTATATAGAAATGGCAAGATTCTTCCACGTACCGCTGGGTATATCAAAATGGCACATTTATAGAAAGGTTCGGTATATCGAACTAACAGCATATAGATTGGGAGATCTAATACCTACAGTGATAAGAGCCAAACCTTGTCAGTTTTTTTCTGCAAAATGGGTACCAATGCCCCCAAATGTTTTCTTCTGGATTCACAACTACTCAAAGGAAACAACTATGTTGTATGGAAGACAAAAATCAAGACACGGCTTGAGTTTGAAGACATCTGGCCTACTTTGAATGGTACTCTGACCAGATCAACTATTGATACAACACAACAGCGGTAGGTTTATCAAGCAGATAAAAAGGAAAAACTCATCATCTTGTTTGGAGTTTCTGATGATGTGCAACCCCACATTCGAGATGCCAAAATAGCCAAAGAAGGTTGGGATAAGTTGATTATAGTATATGAGGCCAAAAATAAGAATGTTATACTAAATTTACAAATTTAGTTACACACATTGAAGTTCAAGGAGAATGAGAAAATAGAAGCTTTCTTAAGAAGAGTTACATAATTGAGGGATTCACTTCTCACCCTAGGAGAAGTGGTCAAAGATCATGATCTCATTCCCATTGTTCTGAGATCACTCCCTTCTTCATACCGCATTTTTGTAACAACACTAAACTTGTCAGATACGACAGTTAGTTTTGAGAAATTGGTAAATTTGACTGTAATAAGAAGAAGCAATGCACAATAAGGATGATGAAGAGGAGTAGGCACTTTCTTCACATCAAAAATGGAAAGGATAATTTAAAGGAAAACCTAATTCCTATCAAAATTCCCAAAATCAAAAGCAGTATCAAGGGGACAAACAACAAAAGAAGAAATGTCCAATTTGTAAAAGAGGACATGACCTACAAGATTATTGGTATAATAATTACAAGGAGGTTTCATCAAGAAACTCTGGAGCTCCACAACAATCTCACAAGGGACATTCTAACTACAATCAAGGGTAAAAAAAGGGCAACTAGAAAAGAAGATCCCATCAGCAAGGAAATATTGTTGAACAAGAAGAACATTTAGATAATGAAGACTTCTTGTTCACTGCTCGATCAAGTGAACCATCCACATCATCTGGTGATGTCTCGTATGTTGATTCGGGAGCCACTCGACACATGACCAGCCATAGATATTGGTTTACTTCAATGAGGGACACGCCATCAAAACATCATGTTTTGTTGGGAGATTATTATTCATATACAGTTCAAGGGATTGGGAACATCTCTCTACCCCTTGGTTCATGCAACTGCAGGCTATGTGATGTCTTATATGTCCCTAGGTTAACAAAGAATCTACTTTCATTCTGTCAACTCCTAGATCATAACTTGAAAATTGACTTTCATAGTCATTCTAGCAAGAAAACATGTTTGATTCCAGACAAATCACGAGGCTCGAAAATAGTTTGCAAAAGCCTCCAATGTGGGATGCATGTTCTAGCTTGATTTTTTCCATAAATATGATCAGGAACTTATGGCTAGGAACTCTACCTCAGCATAGGTTGTGGCATCATAGACTTGGTCATATAAGTTTCAAAGTATCTCAAGACACTTCGTCGGTGCAATATGGTAGATGGGCTACAATCTCTTTAGAAGGATACAGACAAGTGTCCTCACTGCCTAGCAGGAAAAAAACACATAGCATCATTCTAGAAGATTACATATCAAGCTCATGGAAAAATTGACCTAGTTCATACCGATCTTTGCAGTCCGATGCAACCAAGTCATTATGGGTTCTAGTATTTCATGCTTTGTGTTGACGACTATTCAAGGAAAATGTGGATTTTTTGTCTTCACATGAAAATTGAATATTTTGAAACCTTCAAGAGGTTCAAAGTAGCCGTTGAGAATGAAATTGGTCATAACGTCATAACTCTCCACTCAGATCAAGGGGGAGAATTCACCAGTAATGAATTCAAAGACTACCTAAAAACTCACGGGATTCATCTACAAATGCCTCCTCCACACACACCGCAGCAAAATGGTGTTGTTTGAGAGAAGAAATCATACTATCATGGAAATAGTGCGATGCACGATCGATGACTTTGGACTTACAAATACATTCTAGGTAGAATCAGTAAAGACAATAATGTATTTTTTTAACAGAGTGCCCACATTTTCTCTTGAAGGAGTAACACCACAAGAAGCATGGTCAAAATGGAAACCATCTATTGCACACCTTAGAGTATTTGGGTGTAAACTAAGCATGCACATAC
This sequence comes from Taxus chinensis, assembly GCA_019776745.2. NCBI lineage: Eukaryota > Viridiplantae > Streptophyta > Pinopsida > Cupressales > Taxaceae > Taxus > Taxus chinensis. Next base: position 674,894,162 of record CM034150.1, on the reverse strand, counting down.
CCAATCAGAATAGAAATAAATTAGACATGAAGTCACAAAAACTCATCTTCATTGGGTACAATGAAGAGACTCTTGGGTACAAAGTAATGGATCCAAATACTAAAAAACTCTACACCAGCAGAGATGTTGAGTTTTTCAAGAAGAAGGAAGTAGAGTCTCCTCCTCCAGAATCACTTGATGTAGATTCTTCACCAGTTGTAAAAATTGAAGCTGATGTTCCCACAGATGATGAAAGTGATGATGGGGATGATGGTATTGATATGATATAACCACGTCCCATGGGAACAGTTCAGTGTATGCCCAAGTGGTGTACTAGCACATTAGGAGATGTAAGAGTGGATGCTCCACCGGATACATCCACCCCTAGACCACAAACTCATAGTAAAGCAAGAGAAGAAGTTAACTTTGCTTTGATGAGTAAAGTTATTGAGTCTGATGAACCCTCTACAGTCTAGGAATCCCTATAGTCAAAAGCTTGGAAAGATGCCATGGACTCTGAATATCAATCAGTGATGAAAAATAACACTTGGTAGCTTATCAATCTTCCACCATGGAAGAAACCCATTGGATGCAAATGGATATTCAAAACAAAGTATAAATCAGATGGGACATTGGACAAGTATAAAGCAGGACTAGTAGAAAAGGGGTATGCACAAAAAGAAGCCATTGACAGCTAAGATCAAAATGATTAGGATGATCTTTGCTCTAACTACACATTTTTGGTTGGAAATTCCATCAGATGGACGTAAAAAAGTGCCTTCCTGAATAGAGATTTACAAGAAGAAGTCTATATGACTCAACCTGAGGGATATGTTGTACCTAGTTAAGAAGTAAAGGTATGCAAACTTAGGAAATCTCTGTCATGGTCTCAAATAGGCACCCCATGTATGGTACATCAAGATTGATGAGCATATCATACAACATGGATTTCTTATAAATCCATATAATCCCAATATTTACCTTAAAAATTAAGGGGGCAGATTATGATTGTTGTTTAATATGTCAATGATCCTAGTCATCACTAGCAGTTCAGTGAGGATGAGCAATTCAATGAAGAAAGATCTTAATCAATTGTTCGACATGACCAATCTTAGGCTGATGCATTATTGTCTTGGATTGGAAGTATGGAAAAAAATAAAATTACATTTTTGTCTCTCATATGAAATATACCAAGACGATGCTCGAGAAATTTAGGATGATGGATTGTACACCAATTACTACACCCATAGAGAACAAATTATAGTTATCTTGTTTAGATCCATCTCCTAAGGTAAGTGCCACTCTCTATCGACAGTTGATTAGGAGTTTCATTTACCTAACCTATACTAGACCAGATATCAGCTTTGCAGTAAGCTATCTATCCAGGTTCATGCAGGAACCTAAAGTGTTTCATTGGAAAGCAGCAAGGTGCATCTTGAGATATCTCAAAGGATCAGTGGATCTTGGTCTAGAATAAAAGAAGAATGACAACTTATTCTTGTCTGGATACTCAGATTCAGATCATGCAGGAAATATTAATGACAGAAAATCCACTTCATGATTTGTGTTCTTTATGGGATCTGGACCAATATCATAGGGAAGAAAGAAACAACACTTTGTTTCTCATTCTTCCATAGAATCCAAGTATCATTCTACAAGAGAAGTTGTTTGTGAATCGATTTGGCTATGTCGCATACTAGAAGGACTTGGAATACCATAGGACAAACCGACCACCATGTATGTTGACAATGAAGGTGTTTTCAAACTTGTTCACAATCCAGTGTTTCATGAGAGAACAAAGCACAATGATTTATAGGCTCATTTTATACGCAAACATGTGTTGAAGCACAACATCTAGCTTCAATTTTTTCTAACAACTAAATAATGAGTAGATATCTTCACAAATTTACTTGCACATGACAAGTTCAAGTTGTTCAGAGAATTCCTCTCCTCATCCCTTGAGACAATGCACAATTAAGGGGGGGAATGTTAGGTTAATTAATTATGCATTATATAATTAATTATTTAATTAATGTTACTAATTAAATAATATTTTTATTTGGTTTTATTAACCATATTTGTTTTATTTAAACATTACGGATGTTGTTATAATGTTTTTAACAATATTATTGTTGTGCTTCCCCGGATGTAATATTTGAAGCTTATGTAATCTGGAATATGGTTGCACTTGTGTAACTTAGTTTCTTGTTTGTATTCAGTTGTACACTACCTATAATTATTGCAGCTCGCTCCTATGTAGATGGTTGATTGAGTTTAATATAATTTAACATGCTTCCACCCTTGTTACTCAATCTACAGTCAACCCATTTTTTAAACAATTAAGTTTATTCATGAAAATGAGATATAACATATGATATATAAATATATGTGATCAAATGCCCATCACTTATTTAGTTTAGTATAGATATTTATCTATGGATGATAATGTGAAAAGAGATAAACCTAGAACTCAAAGTTGGAATCTAGGTCAATATCCAGTTTCTCAAAGAAATTGGAGCTCACTGAATAGGCTAGGTCATCCTCCTTAGATAATTATGACTCAGGTTCCTCAATGTAATCATCTATGAAGAAGTCTAAGTACTCCTCCTCAGTTTTGTACTGGCATCCAAAGTCAGAATAGGAATCTGCAAGGCTGACTTCACTCCCAATTTCTTATTTAGATTCAGTGTTCAGACCTTTAGGGATGTGAAATCCCACTTTGTGTTGATACTCAAACCAGGCTAGATTGGCTTGGATACACTACACTTCATAGTAGGCTTCCCATAACTCTTCAAGTGACCTCACAGATCCTCTGGGTGGACTCGAAAATGGTTTATATTATGTCAATAGGTGTTATGTGGATGGCATATAACTCTAGGTTGTGCAATAAATTGTATTCTTCCCAATGCAGAGGATGTTGAATGATTGGCAGTGAGTTGATGTTTGTGATCGGGTGGTTAAGTCCTCTAATGGCCATCTAAAATCCATCCTTAACAAGAGATTAATAACAAAAAGGAAAAAGCACTTGATAAAAGCTTCTAAATGAAATATGACTACTAAATAGACAGAAAATGCAGGTGATTACAGGAATCATAGGAAATTCAAGTAAACGCAAGCAATTTTGAGAAATTTTGACAGAGTAATAAAGTAAGAGACTTAATTAGCTAAAACAAAACTATGATCCTCTGAGAGAAAATGTGAGATCAAAAAATGATTAGACAGGTGCGTTTAAGATGAAAGAACAAAATTACAGGACAATGAAGAACCTTTGAATTATAATGGGTGATGATAGGATGACTGTGATTATGATGAACGTGCTTCTAAACATCTCATATATTCCTAATGGTCATGAATATTCTTTGGCTAGATATAAAATGATGTTGGTGAAACTTAATAGTGCTTCTGAATTCTCGATAATACTTGGCAATGCTCCTGGATTCATCTAAATGATCATGAATGGTCCCAAAGAGAGGCAAGAAAAATGGTATTTATAGATCACCGGTGACTGAGGAAATCGCTGACATTTTCAGTTAGTTTGATTTTGGGAGATATACAAAGGGATAAATATTCTAATTTTAACTTTTGTGTTTTGGGATTTCAGGGGATCATTGTGTGACAAACTTAGAGATATTGAAATGTGTAGTTTGATAGGTTAAGATAGGGATTAAGTTGGTTAGGATATTTTTGGTAGGTTCTTTAGTTAAAATAGTCGTAACTAGTGTGAAGTAGGGGGCTTGTTATAGGGATGAGGATAGAGGTGGTTAGGATAGGTATTTAGAAGGTTTCATAGTTAAACTAGTCATAACTAGTGGGTCATGACAAGTTCACGTGGCGAGGTGTAGGGGTGAAGTGGAATATCTATTTAACTAACTAATTAATTAATTAGCCATAGGGAAGGGGAATGTGACCTAGGAAATGTGAGGTGATTGATTAATTAATTAATTTAATGGGTGTAGGGGTAGTCACCTAGGTTTAGTTATGTCGTTTAAATGATTGTGACAACGATTTTTAATCGAGTTAATTAAATGAGAAACTTAGGTCGTGAAATGGTATGCGGACAGGTATTTATTTGATTATTTGTGTGGGAACAGGGTGTGTGGATTTTTGGTGTCTATAATTACTCAAGGATATTTGGTGTTTATCACAACAATGCTAAAAATTTCTTTAAATTACTCAAGGAGTCTTAAAAAGTAGCCCCATGTAAAAAAAATCATCCATGTGCATCTCAACACAATCATTAGTAAGATCTGCAAAAATAGCCAAAACTTCCCTTTGATAATTAATAGGTGCATTACATAAAACAAATGGTAACTCTATGTATGCAAATATTCCTGAAGGACATGTGAAAGTGGTTTTATCTTGATCTTCTAGGGCTATAGAAATCTGATTGTAGCCACTAAATCCATCCAAAAAGGAAAAAAATATTTCTTGCTTGCCAAATTATCCAAGACTTAGTCTATAAATGGAAGAGGGAAATAGTATTTATTTGTAGCTTTGATAAGTTCCCTCTAGTCTACATAGGTTATCCATTTACCATTCTTATTGGGAACTATAACAAGTGGGGACACCCATTGAATATTAGATATAGGATAGATAAAGCCAACTTTCAACAGCTTCTCAATTTCATTTGTAACAATATCTTAGAGTGTTGGATTAATCCTAAATTGTGGACATTTAACTGATTTAACATTTTCATTGTAAATGTGGTGAGTTCAGATGTTAGGGTGTATTCCTCTCATATCAGTATAATCCCAGGTGAATTTGGTAGAATGATCTCTTAAGACATTGATAAGTTTAGCTTCTTGACTGCTATTTAGATTTTTACCGATGTTCAACTCTTTCCCTAGCTGAATAGACATTTTCTTAATATTGGTTAGGTTTTCTTACTTTTTTCATTCACCATAGAATTCAAAGGACATAAGGTGTTACAACAAGTAAAATATTATTGTGTTTTCAGAGGACATGACTCTTGCTAAAAGATAATGAAAATCATTTAACATTTTCTTCTCGTGACAAGCATGTGGTTGAGAAGAATCATAATCATACATTTCAACATTATCTTATCCTAGAATCCTATTATCCTTTTCAGTATCCTAAATGGTTCCTTTCGTAGCCAAAGCAGTTATTTCTGAATATATAATGGTTTTTTTTTAGAGCCATAATGGTTGTATGGAGCCAGAATGGTTCTTTCTGGATCAAGAATGGTTCTTTTAACATCCAAAATGGTTCTTTCCATAGCCAGAATGGTTTTTTCTAGATTGAGGATGGTTCTTTCCAAATCCAATTTATCTTTTATGGCTTTAAAGTTTTTTTAGCATTGAGAGTTCCATTCAAAAACACAGTCCTTTGTAAGTAAAGATAACATAGGAGCAATTTTTTTAACAGAAATATTTGATAAACCTTTTGTAGTAACTTGAATGTCCTAGAAAGCTATTAACATCAGTTTGGTTTGTGGGTATAGGTAGGTTAGTAATTAGTTATATTTTCTTAGGATCAACCTAAATACTTTTAGCAGAGATATGGTGACCAAAAACAATCCCTTCATCAACCATAATTAAACATTTATCATTACTCAAGGAAAGTTGGTTTTGTTCACATCTTACTAACACTTAATTTAAATTGCTCAAATATTCTTCAAAAGCACCCCCATGGATAGAAAAATCATCCATGTATATCTAACCACAGTCATTAGTAAGATCTACAAAAATAGCTAAGACTGCTCTTTGAAAAGTAGTAGGTGCATTGCATAAACCAAATGGTAAAACCTTGCATACAAATTTTCTCCAAGGACATGTTAAGGTGGTTTTATCTTGATATTTTAGGGCTATAGAAATCTGATTGTAGCCACTAAATCCATCCAAAATTGAAAAATATTTCTTACATGCCAAATTATCCAAGACTTGGTTTATGAATGGGAGAGGGAAATAGTCTTTCTTTATATATTTGTTAAGTTCCCTATACACTAAATAGATTAGCCATTTACAATTATACTTAGGAACTATAACATGTGGGGACACCCATTGACTATCAGATATATGATAGATAAATCCAACTTTCAATAGTTTCTCAAAATCATTTTTAACAATATCTTTGAGTGTTGGATTAATCATGTGTTATGGTTGTCTGATTGGTTTAACATTTTTCAATGTAAATGTGGTGAGTACAGATGCTAGGCTGTATTCCTCTCATATCAGTAGGCGAATTTTGTATAATAATCTATCAAGACACTAATAATTTAATCTTCTTGATTGTTATTTAGATTTGTACCAATGTTTAATTATTTCCCTAACTAAATAGACATTTGTTTAATCTCGTTTAGGTTTCCTTTCTTTTTTCATTCATCAGATAATTCAAAAAATAAAAATGGGGTTGTAACATGTGGAAGATTGTAGTGTTTTCATAAGACATAACTCTAGCTAAAGGAAAATGAAAATCATTTGACATTTTCTTCTCATGACAAGCATGTGGTTGAAAAGGAGCATAATCATACATTTCAACATTACCTTATTTTATAAGCCTATTATAATTTTTAGTATCCCAAATGGTTCCTTTTGTATCCATAGCAGCTCTTTCCGAAGCCAAAATGGTTTTTTTTTAGAGCCAAAATGGTTCTTTCCAGAGCCATAATGGTTCATTTGGAGCCATAATGGTTCTTTCGAGAGCCATAATGGTTCTTTCCATATCCCGAATGGTTCTTTCTAGAGCCAAGATGGTTCTTTTCAAATCCAGATTAGACCTCTCATCAAAACTCTTAAATGTTTCTTTAATTTCATTTGCATGATTTTGTTACTAGAATCATTGCTAGATAAGAAGATTTCATGCAATCTTGATCCATTCCATCAGTCCACATATGTTCATAAGTTTCAAAGTATGGCTAAATAGGAGGATAAAGGGAAATTTTCTTTACTTTAGACCCATTTGAGATAGTCATATTTCCAAACCTACAATCAATAAATACGGAAACAATAGAAAGCTAAGGCCTTCCCAAAATAATTAGATAACCATATTTCTAATTTTTGGGTTGCAAGATCATGAATTCTACTGGATATTCCCTCACCATTCAATTATAACTATTACATATCCTATGACTCCCTTTGGTACAAAAATGGATCGGTATGTCGTTTAGAGGATAGTTTTGGTCAATTGTAATCCTAGCAAAGACAAATTCAATGTATCTGTTATCATTACATTAATGGACAAATCTGAGATCTACCAAAATATTAGATATGGTTTGACCATATATGGTGATAGAAATGACTAGACTACCTGGATCCCCATACTTAGGTAAGAGCAACTTCCCTGAAAATAGATCAGCTAACTTTCCATCTATATGCCTAGATTTAGATCACTTGCAAGATGGATTAGTCAAATAATAACAACTAAATCATTGTTACTAAAATAGAATGGGCTTATTATGCCATCATTAAGAGAGGGAAAATTTTGGATTCTTTCATTAAATAAAGTTGGTAAAAACTCTTCCATACTTGAATCTAAACATGCACACAAGCACACTTGAAAAATGTTAGTTGTTTCTTATGGTTAAGGGGCCAGCCTCAGTCAGATCCCTGACCCTTTTAAGGATATAAAAGAGATTTTATTGATGTAAAATGAAAAAATAGTAAATTAAATGACAGTTATACCTTCATCAGATCACAAGATAATCGTAGTTGCATTTTACCAAGAATTGCACAGATATTGCAAGCCAATCGCAGTTTCAATTTCCACGTGTGTTGAGATTTTTGTAGAATAGTGTTGAAGAAAGTTAGATATATCCTTTGAACTTTGATTTTCCTTCTTAAATACATGTAAAACCAATATATGTGAGCAAGAGAGAAAGAAAACTCAAGTATAGTGTTTGTGCACTAAGAGCCAATTGGAATGAGGGGGTGAGGGTGATTTTATAGATTTGGAGTGCATATGGGGAGTAGGACGTGCAATAATAGGGACTATAAAATATTTGGCATACACATGGGTAGGTGTGATGGGACAGAATTAAATGTGAGTGGGTGAGGGTTAGTAAATAAGTGGTGAGGTATCTTTTATCCCCATTTTATGGGGTTTTATGATTTTTTTGGTCTTTTTGTGTTTTCAAATAAGGAACCTTATGCACAACGTGTGTTTTTTAGTGCCTGCATTTTTTCTCTTTTAGGATGTGTGTTGTAGAAGGCAAGATACAGTGCAAAAATTGAAGATTATATGGGGGGAATCTAACCCTATGATGAAGGTTTATGTATTTTTCTTCTTAGATAGTTGACTAGATAGATAAGAACCTAGAAATGTGACTGATGGGCCACTTCTGTTAGAGTTTTTAAAGGGATAAATAGGTTGATTTCATAAAGTAGATATTATAAAATCAGTTTATTGACGATTGAATGATCAGATGTCATAAAATCATATGAGAAGGGTTTTGTAAGTGATTCTCTGTCAAGAAAAAAATTAGGAACTACATATTGCGCTAGCGTAATGTGGGATGAAAATTGGTGATTTAAAATGAGAGAAATTCATCCTTAGAGAAGGTGTGTGGATTAAGAACTAGGATAGTGTTGCCCTAATCATGTGCAAGTGAAAAAATGATGATGGGTATGTACAACAGCATGCAATTATTTAGAATTCATGCGGTGAATAGGTAGAGTTAATGGATGAAATATTGATGATGAATGGTCTGGGAGGTTGAGTCAATGAGGGACATAGGATGGGTGAGGAAGAAATCTATGTGGTGAGATGGGAGTGAGTAGAATGTTGAAAGCTTGAGTTGGATGAGTTGTAGAAGGATTGAGGCAAGTAGGACAAGCTAGCATGTGAGATAACTAGGCGAGTTGTCTAAGCGAGCTGGATGGCGAGTTATCTGGTGAGTTGGCTAGGTGATCTAGCTAGGTGAGCTAGAAAGTAAGCTAGCTAAGAGAAAGATGGCTGGGAGGAAAGTTAAGGAGATGGAGAAGCGAGTTGGGTGGATGGGAAAGTTGACATAGTGATCTCAGCAAAATGGGTTACCAAGTTAGGGGAAGTCTTGCAATGAGCTGGGAAGAGTAATGGTTGGTTGAATAATAAAGGTGATGTTGACAATAACTCGGGGTAGTGAACTCAAATTTATATACATGAGTGGGGTGGGGCGAACCAGGAGAGGATGTAGCTCAACATGGAGAGGAAGGTGGGTAGAGAGACAGGTGATTCATATATGTGACTCATTGTGTTGAGCACGGGGGGGTGCCTCAGGGTGAGAAGGTGAGTAATTATTTTGGGGTAGTTAGGAGTGAGGGTGAGGTGAGCGATCGATAGATTTGTTAAGAATCTTGGTGATTCATGAGGTTCGGAGCATGATGCGCGTGAGTGATGATGGAAACAGAGATGGGGGATAGTACGGTGAGGCTTGGGTGGGGGCAAGTTAGATTGGATAGGGTAAGGGGAGGAGTAAGATCTATAGACATGTTGAGGTATGATGGTGAATCATGCAAGTGACTTATAAGAGTGAGCTGGGTGGTGAGGAGTTAGATGGGTAGGGAGTTAGCCAAGTCACAATGATGACTTAATAGGGTGGGTGTAAGGAACTCATCAAGTCACATTGGTGACTTACTGAGGTGAGATGGGAGGTGGGTAAGGTGAGTTTGGAGGGGAACTCATGGGAGTGAGGGTGATCTGACTCACAAGTATGACTCGACAAGGTTAGTAGGTAGGGTGTTGGAAGGGAACTTGGCAGAGCAGCGTTTGCATTTCATTAAGTTAGGTGGAGAGCAAGGAGGGGAAGTGGGAGTGTGGGGAGTTTTCAACTTGGGAAAATGGGTCAAGTGGTGTGGGTAAAGTGAGTTAGGGTAGAGTTGGCTTGGACTAAGATGTGAGTCACAGGGTTGACTCACCAGGGGAGAAGGGGGTTATGCAGGTTGAGTCGGGGAAGGGGTGTTAAGTTGGCCGAGCAAGTGGGATGAGTGATGTGAGGGGCTTGGTAAGTTACATGGGTGACTCACCTAGGTGAGCTAGGTGGTAAGGGGTAGGGTTGGGGTAGGGTAAGGTAGGGTAGGGTAGGTATGATTTTTTTTTTTGAATTTTTTGAAGGCAAAGGTAAAGTGTGAGGCGAGTGGAAATGAAAAATGGTGAAAATGTACAAGAAAATAAATTTTGATGCCATGTAAATGATGGAAAAATCTTAATGATAAGGCAGAGGGTGTTTAGAATACAAAAGATACCCACAAATGCTCAGTCTTACTAAGGTGAAATGCAAAGATGCACCATGACCTGATTATGGGGATGAAGTAAAAGTGTCATGGTTGTTGGCATATGAGTACAAATGTGTGGCAAGCATGGTAGTGAACACATGCTGAACTTGAAGACATGAAATGTAAGACAAGGAGTGATCCAAAATGAGAGTTTTGAACAAGGTCAAAACTACACAAGGAAACATACTAACCTTGTGACTCATTAATATCATGTGTATACATGTGAGAGTGAATTGAATGCTTAAAATGAATACCTATGAGACAGTAAGTGAAAACATAAACCAACGTATAGGTGTGAGTTGAAATACATGATTGGTGAGTAGTGAAATGGAGGGTAATTATAAGTCGTGAACTAATATGCTACCAGCTAGATGTCTAGAGCCCTAGTAGATGTATAATTTATTTTATTCATAGCATTTCTCTGATGTCAGTTAGGCATCCATAGCCCGAGTAGAGATACTAGAAATACACCTAAGAGAGTGTGTTTGATATTGATTTTGTTTTTCTTTTTTTGAATGTTGATTTTTTCTTGATTTTAATTATTTTGAATTTGTTTTTCACATGATATTTCTCTCCTCTCTCGGTTTTCCAAGGAGTTCATAACCACAATTGGCTTGATAGAGGGAATGAAATTGATTACAGATATGACAATTAGAAAGCGTTAAAAAATAATGCCCTAGGTCTTCACAACAAGTTGTTAAGTGAGTAAGAATGTGTGGATCTCAAAGAGGATAGTTGTTATTAATTCACCCAGGACAGACCAACTTCAAGAAACTATGGTAGATATTATTAACTTATAAAACATGACAACAAGAAGATCAAAATGTGCACCAAAAGTCTGTGAAATAAACTGAAACAGGGAATGTGAAAAAACTATAAATGATATGTGTAGTACTAAATGGAGGATTAGAATGAAATATGAATGGATGGAATTAATGTGGAAGAACATCCATGGGAAATCCTTGATTATTGAAATTTTTGAAATATATTTATTTTTTTTATTTTTGAAAGGTGTTTAGTTGTGTGAAATTTTTTGGAAACTAGGACACTAATAGGGGGTGAATCAATTTCTATTAAAACTTTGATAAACTCTTCAATTCACTCAATTGGTTATAATAAATCCAAACATTCATTCACAACTAACCAATCATGAGAGAGCACATAAAAATATATGATTTAATGTGGGGAAACCTTTCAAGGGAGAAAAGGCCACTAAAATCATAGAAATAACTTGGACAAGAATTCCCTATAAAGATTACAATGATTTCACATTTGAGCATCAAATCAACATGGAATTGCAACTCCAAACTTTAACCAAGAAACTACTTGATATTTAGGAAGCTTCTACTTGCATGGAAGCTTCAAATCCCAAACTCAATCAAGCCCCTATTGACCTTTTGTAAGATTTAACTTACAAGGAATCTTCAACTCCCTATTTTCTAATCTTCTACTTAGACTTCTGTAAAAAAAATTATTGCTCTAACTTGGTTATCTTATACAACTGATTATGACCACTAGATCAGCTCATTCTTCTTCTCTTTTCATCTTGATTCTCTTATTGATTTCTTTGTTTGAAATATTTGGCATACAAGGTTGCTTTCATACACAATTTCTTTTCATACTCCACTCTTTCAATTTGGTGCAAGCACTATTGTATAAGGCTTCTTTCATGGATATATTCTTGACATAAATCTCCATTTGAATTATCCTCTCAGAACACTTATTTTTTCTTATATTCAATCTCATGAAAAGATGCAATCATGAGAGAATTGTATACATCCTTTATTTGATATTTCTTTACACAAAATTCTACTCCTTAAAAGCATGTCCATCAATCATTATCTTACTCATACTATTTCATGCACCTTCATCTAGTATACTTTTATATTTTTACTCTTTTTCAACAACTCCTAGTTTGTAATAGTTTCAAAACATTATTCCTTTTCTCACCCTCTCAACCATGCACTCAAATTTGATCAATCTTCAACAACATTTACCATTAAAAAAAACTTATCTTTTTTAGACAACATTATATCCTTTATATAGCTTTTCAACTTCATATATTCAAACTCTTCACTTTTATCACTTGATAACTTGTGCAAGGGAGGTAAAAAGACTTAAAAATAAATTGCCAAGATTTTTCATGATTGTATCTGACAGAGATCTATCATATTCTCATAATTTTCAGCTATAATCAAAGATGCTTTGAATACCAAAGATGGTACATGGAGTTCCCTAAACTTTTTTTACAACTATCCTTAATTGACAATGTGATTTTCTGAATTCTCTCACTATTTTTGTAACATTTTCCCTATATGCTTCACCAAATAATATTTTTCTTATATCTTAAATAAGGATCTTTCAAGTGTAATCAATAAGGAGAAACATTGTAAGTCCTTAAAAGAGTCCGTATAACCCCTTAGCCTACGTATTCTTCACCATTGAGCTTCCAAGTTTCATTTGAGCACATATGAGTGCATTAGGATTAAAATGTTAGCTATCACATCATGAAAAAAGAAGGAGAAGAGCCTTAAGAGCACACACTAGGCTTGGCATTTAGGTACACCATGTTTGTAACGGATTATATCAACAATGTGTTCTTGGAGATATTCAACCAAAGAAAATGGAGGAAGGATCATTTTACACGACCACACCCATCTTCACAGTCAACAAGTACTAGGTTACAGTCATGATATTTTGAGATACACTAAAATGAATACATATTCAAGAATTTTATCATCTTAGAGAGCTTTATTTGAGATAATTTAATCATCTATGTTAACCAAGAAGATATGGCACTGCATATCTTCCTCATGGAACAGGCACTGAAACAAGGTATGCACTGTCTGAATAAAATAGAGATACATCTTTAAGGATTCAAAAAATTTACACATTTCTCAGTCAGGTATAATTCCAGGGACACATTTTAAGAGAGCTAATACTGAAGCAAAACTCCTCATGTACATCATTTTTTTTGATATCATGCCCATTATACTGAATTAGTTTGATCTTCAAACGTTTGCTCAGTTAGGGCTTCTAGACACAAACCCTAGTCATATGTTTTGAAGCTTTCCACACATTTTTCTTCATTTCTATCTCAAGATGATTGTAGGATTAATTCATCAGAGATTCTTCCTATAATAATCAAGCCTTCCTTTGCATTCATTTTTAGGAGAACATCATGATTTTAGGCCATATGTACTTACCATCTTGATTATCACACAATGAAAGACCCAGTATTCAAGAATTAGATGTTCTACTAGTGAAAACATCTTCCAAAAGCATATAAGGAAAAAAATTTAGAATATCAGTTCCTTAATAAACTTATCACTCCAAATGCATTCATCAAATCAATGAATATGGTCATGAAGAAAAAAGTTTTGTAGGATTGGTTTTTGAGACATCAAGGAACATTCTTGGTTTGAGATATTCTTACTAGCATAGCTTCACACATAGCATCAACCAATACCACCAATACTTTAGATGGAAGCTCTACAGCATCCTCATATTTTTGTGATCATGGATTATGAAGAGAAAACATAAAAAAAACCTCAATTTCTCATACTAGGTTGACTAGATATACTTTTCAATTGAATACCAAGAGAACTCAGACTTCAATACGCTTCATATGAGAAATACATGGGCTCCATCAATTCATATTGAACCTTTAGAAATTGATTTTCATAATTTCTTGCCTCATCAATAGACTTATACACCAACTCCTTTAAACACCATGACTAGTTTAGTTTGAATGTCATTTTGACAATAAAATGGGAAGATGGACTGAGTTCACACAAAATACGCAAGGAAATTGTCTAAAATACTTCATGAACACTAATACTACATCATGTTTATGATTTCATAGCTTGAGATTTATCTTGGAGCTTTCAAAACAGAGTTGAATAACTAATTTTTTACAAAATAAGGTTAAATGTGTATGGATCAGATAAGCTTGAGAAATAATAATATCACCAACCTAAACTACAAAAACCTATCTATAAACCTGATTGGTTTTTACCAAATTTCAAACTTTATATTGAGATAAATAATCTCATTTTATACCTATCGCTTCAAGAAGGAGGTTTGGTGAGTCAAGAACATTGATATAAAAATGAATAGAACATTTTTGTTCCTTAACCATTTGTTCTCAAAAAATTTGAAAAAGTTAAGTCTTAGAGTGCTCTTTAAAAAAGACTCTTGTGATTTATCTAAAGAAGGATTTTCAGTTTTTTTTTGAGTGCTAAGAAGACATGTCACCATTTTAGCCCTTCTCACTTTACCTGGTTTTAATAAAACTTTAATATCTTCAACAATCCTCTACACAATTTGACGAAATTTGACCCAAAACACTAAAACACCTCCCTCTACATGATCCATGGCTTTATTTCTCATTAAAAAATCATGTCCAGTTAAGACAAATCTCATTTGTCCTAAGTTTACACTGTTAATTCTCATGGGCAATTTTAGTGAAAACTTGAATTTTTCCTCCAAGGGATAAAGTAATCCCTATAGGTGCTCCTACATGCTCTAAGATGTGTTCCTAGACTCCTACCATGCGTACTTATGATTTTTATGGAATTTTTTATGCTCATACACCTCATTAGGCTCTAGAACTAGGCATAAATGAGCTAGTTTCAACTGTGACCTCGCAACACTTGACCTGATGCTAGCTCTAAAATCTCTTACACATTCTTGAAATGCCATTTCTAACCTTTGATACACCTAAGAAAAGCACACCAACCATTTCCATACCTCTATTGGGCACCAATCACACTGACCAAGTCTTTAGCACCCTAAAACCATCTAAGATGTTTAAGAAGACATCATGAGACCACTTTGTGAACTCCAACCACTGTTAAGAAGGCACTACCAATAAACCTCCATGCCCTTGACTGATTCTCACTTCACTAATCACACATTTTTCCATTAATTCCACCTGATGTCAATGACAACACCAATGCACTAGGGTTTAATAAAAGTGGGTGTTTGTGTCAAGAATGATAATGTGGAGAATCATGTTATGTTTGAAAATGAACTAGATCTAATGAAGAGAATTAGAATGTTTAAGGAGCATACAGAATGTAGTAGTGAAGATTAAATGAAATCCCCCTTGGTTTGGATAGTGAGTGAGAGATATGATGTATAAAAGCAAGTGATAGATGAGATAAATAATTATAGTGGCAGGGATGACATTGATGATAATCGAAGCAAGACTAGCAAATAAAAGCCATGGAATGGTGGTGTTGTGAAGAACGTGACTGTGGATATGAACCGCATAAGAAATTTGTTGAGTGTTGAGTAGAAAATACTTAAAAAAGGCACACAAGTGGTTCACATGGGAAAATAAGGTATGTTCAAAGGTGCAAACGGATAAGGGAAACACATGCATGGAGGACAAGTTCATATTTCGGGACTTAGCCATTTTTACACATGAGGATATATTTTTATAGATGGCATGCAGAGCACATAAATGAGGCAGAGGCTTGCGCACCATGTATTGGTATATTTTTGGAGGATCGGCTATAAAACACTTTGCATGGATGTGGGATAAGAATAGGTTTATCACTGCCTAGTTAACTAAAGGAAGTCTATTATTAGCACACTTACATGTGGGGCTATGGTTGTAGAAAGCACGTAGTTAATAATATTCATGCAACCTATTTTAGGATTGGATAAGTGGTGAATGGCAAGTCCCAACCCTTCTAAATATGTAGTGACACCCTTAAATGTAATATGTAATAACATAGATTGCGGAATGAGTAAAGAGATAAATATATATGTATATATGCGTGCAAGGACTGGATTAGTGAATCAGATCTGAGCGAGTATGGGCATAGAATACCATTCAATTATAAGAACCTAATAGTTTGACATTGTCAGTATTTAGATGAACAAAATGGAGGATACTGGCCGAATCTAAGATAGAATTTTTTCTATGTATAAGTATTTTGGAACTTAGTATATTAATGTGGATTTTCATCATAGAATTAGGGACACTAGTACTTACCTTTGTTATCATACCTTAGGATTAGATCTGGCACCTCGCTCAATATCAATGTCCTTTATTGAATAATGGTGACTTGACATATATTTCATACTTCATCATGCTGAAAAAAAAAAAATAAAAAAAAACAAAAAAAATGGGCCTGTGTGACCTGATCTGTGAACTTCCTATGAGCACTGGAGTCTAGGCTTTGTTCATGTCCCCAGTGCCTCTAGGGTAAATAATTTAAATAATCATTAATAAAAAATAGAATTGCATAATTGGATAGCTCTGGTAGGGATGTACCTAGTGTTTAGTTGTATCATTCATGGGATGAAGGATCGCTATGGTTATATACCGGTTATTTTTTCTATCCTAATGTTGAGATAAGCCTCAATCTTCTCTCCTTATATGCTCAATAAATGTAAACAAATAATCCTTGGTGGTTCGCAAGAACGTGAAAACTGAGTTCAAAAAATGCATGTGGGTAGACATATAATCTATATGAGTGATTTATATAAGTACTTATTCACTATCAATATTCTACTAAATATTATTTATGAGTGGTTGATATACTTGTGCATCTAAGCAGATTTTTGATGTGTTTCATATGTGTTATGTATATGCATGAAGAATTTCAGGCCCTTTAGGGTAGCTGATCTCAAATAAGACTGGACCTTAATTCAAACATAGTTCCATGACCATTTGAAAAGTTATGACCAAATGGAAAAAAAAATCATTGAACTAAAGTGATGTCTATTAGGTGGCCATAAATTCTATTTTCTTGGGATCATCCAATGGGAACTTACATGCAATTGCATTCCACCGGTGATCAAGATCCTGAGGGATAACTTCGAATACTGGACACTAAATTAATGAATACCACATAAAAGATGTGAAGGTCCTAAACTGATTGAAAGTGAATTTGAATTTGTTTAAGGTTGATCAATGCAGATAAAATTAGATTGAATGAAATAAAGGGGAAAAATTAATTACAAAAGGTGATTAATATGATTTGGTGGGCCCAGTGCCCTAAAATATTCTAAAGTTATTACTCATATGACTTGTAACGAATTAAGTTCCTATAACTTATTATTAACTTCTTATTTGTATTAAGCATCCTCTAATTTTGTGAGATATTTATTTTGGATATCATCTCTAGAAATTAAATTTTATACATATTTATTAAGTGTGCGATATATAATTGTATAATTTATATATATCTGGCAACCTTTCCCTTATGTTTGGCTTTCCAGCATCTAGTACAAGTAGTCAACAAGCTAGTTCAAGTAGTGGGAGAGTAGGAGTGATTCTTGTAAGAGGTACAGTGACAGCACAAACAACTTTGTTGTTATATGGGAGTACCTTTTTGGGAATATCATCAACACAGAATATAGGTGTGCCAATTTTTGGGCTAACTTCCAGGAGTGGTAACGCTTTGCAAATTGTTGGGGTATAGTTCAGTTCTTTGTTGGGACATAGGTAAGTACATCTTCTGGTCTGACCCCAGCTACAAGCTCAGGATTAGGAGGCATAGGTAGCTCTAGTTCAGGCAGATCTGGTGGTTCTAGAGGTAGGGGAAACATATGAGGTTTTGGATCAGGTGGGTAAGGTCTGCACCAACCCCAAGATATTTACATGGAGAAGCCTCTTCATCTTCTAGAGTATGGGGGCATAGAAGATGTTGCAAAACATGTGCATAATGTGAAATAATGTGGCATGTACCATGACTTTTTTGTTTTAGAGTATAACACTTTTTTTCTACATTACAAGGGCGCTCTATGTTAGTGGTGCACAAATTGGGTTTCTTATCAGACTTCCCCTGGACTATGCTAGGGTTTATAACTTGCATTTTTTAAAGCACCTTTTTCTCCTCCATGAAGATTTGAGTTTCCAATAGTCTGTTTTTTACATCCAAGATTTTGAGTTTTGCACCTACTCAAAGTGCTTCCCTATTACTGATGCATGTGTTTCAAGGATTGTTGGTTCTCCACCTTAATGGTTTTTACATACATGCAAGCTAGCATGCACAATGTTTCGTCATATAAATGGGGATTTTTTTTAAATTATTTCCAAGTCAAGTGACATTATCACGTGAAGGCATACTTTGATGTATGCATGATCCATTCTAAAGCATCCTTTTTAAATTTTAATAGATAGTTAGAAGTTTTTTATGAGAAAGTTGAAAGTGAACGATTTTTAAACAGATCGTACCACAGCCAAGGAACATAGTATGTTAGTCAGAACACCATGATCAATAAGATGAAAGCACATGAGATGCGTATAGGGACTTTGACATAAAGACCTTTGCAAACAGAATGAGTCACACAAAGGATCATTTATTCCTTATGGAACTCATATGCAATACATTGTTGAATAGGCCTTGCTTAAATAGGTAAGGAATAACAATCTAAGAACCAGTCAAGGTCGTATTACTACAATGCCATGAATCAAGGAAATAACTAGTTTTACGCTACAATAGAATCTACAGGTCAACGAATCATAGATTTAGGAGAGAACTAGACACCAAGGATCTAGTCAGATACCATAGATGCTAGGAAAGAAATTGGTCAATACGACAGATCAAGGATTTTAAGACAACTATAAGGGTAACAACTAGCATAAGGACTGGGATCACTAATCATGTGCGCTAATAAATCAGAATAAAGGAAGTATCCACACACAGGTAAGTGGGTAGAGGATCAAGACTACAATAAAGGTAAATTCAGATGATGAGACCGTAGGTGAACATGAAGCTAAGGTAAATACCTACTCGTAACAAAAGTGGTTGTACATCTAAATTTCAATGCCACTACTCATTAACGTCTCAATTAAATAAAATAAAACCTAAAATAGTAAAATTAGACTTAATTACATTAATAATTTTAAGTGTAAGAATATATTAAAAGGGATTTATGAAGAATATCCCGGATTTGTACATAAGTCTATATATGAGTAAGTCAACAATAAGTAGTAGAAAATAAAGGTTTTTACGATGAGATAAATAGAACACAGAAAACGTTGTTGATAATCAATGATAGGTCTTTTTTGGATCAGTCAGAATCTGAGGCACCTAGTAAGTGAAAATCACATACCCGCATTCGCATGTGGAAAGTACCAGAGAAGCATTGTAAAGGCATGAGTCCTATCATCACTAAGGAGGAAGTTCACGCATGAATGATACAAAGACCTAGCCCATTCAAGACTTAGTTGTTTATCATGATGAGGATCTATTTTTGGAAATAAAGTGTCAGAGCATCTTCAAACCGATTGGAGACTTGTGCAGTCACGCTAAAAGAGCTATTTTTGGATGATCGGGCTAAAGAAGTGCTTTACATGGACATAGGTCCGGGAACTAGATCTAGTACTTTCAGTTAACTAAAAGTAGTTTAAATTATTAGGGCACTTGCATGAATGTGCCTATTATGTTATGTAATGGCGTGTGGCTAAAAGTAATAGCACTGCGATCTATAAGTGTTGAGACTAGATGGTAGATTCTACATGTGAATCTTCCCCCTCATAGCCTAGATTATGGCAATGAAATCACTCTGAATGTTGTTGTGGATGGGTGGCTATTGATTAATATATTGATTGATACAGGTGGGTAAGTCAATGTTCTTACCTTAGATGCATGGGTACAAATGGATTGTAAGACCCCCATTACATCCATACTCTAATATATTATTCATGGCTAATCGGACTAAGGCCACTCCCATCGAAGTTTTGAAAGATGCATCCATTACCATACAAGGAGCCAAGTTTACTGGAGACTTTGAAGCTTTAGTGTTGGAAGATTCAGATAGCTTCCCAACTCTATTGTAGGCGTCCTTGGCACTATGAAAATAATGTTGATCTTTGGTTCAACAAGTGATATATCAGTTTTGAAAATAAGGAGGAAAGAGTTATTATCCCTTTAACAGATGGAAAATGATGTGCCCTATGTTGAGCCCTTAAGTGAAGAATATCTTAATAGGATTTATGTATGTTTCATTCAAGATTCAGAGATACTTGAGCTAACCAAAGAAGGACTAATTTAGTGGGAGGATGCATAGTCTATTAGTGATACTACAAGTGTTACTTGTGATAATTGGGATCATAACACTTATGAGTTGGTAGGGTACGAAGTAAAGAGCATATTTCCTAGAGGCACAAAACCATATTATGTCAGGAGGATAGGTAATAACTCAGTACCTTGTTACACTGGAGAAGGGGATCCTATGGTATTCCTAAATGCACCATGGAAGAAAAGTGGATAGACCTGTTAGAAAGAAGAAATATGCTATCATATACATTACGTGGGACAACAGCATGCTGGTGGGTGGCCCACAAGGATAACCTTGTAGGATGAAATATAATTAGGATTGTTATTGCTAGTAGGTTCTTTAGGAGCAATGCACCTACTCAAATCTATACTTATTATGGTAATCAACCTATTCAGCACCATGTTCAGAAGTGTGAGAGACTCTGGACAGAAGGGAAGGAAGCTTTACCACATTTCGTTATGGGTGCACAAGGTTATTTCCACTTTACATGGCTACACGCGTGCTTGGTATGTATATGAAGAACTCCATCTAGAGATTGGAAATTGGAAAGGATTTAATCATGTAGGAATGGCCCAGACATTTGAATTCTTCTCTACAAATCCTCTGGTGGAAGAAGCATTGAAATTTATAAAGTGCTTAACTATGGGAGATAGTGCCAAGTCTGAATAACTCCTTCCGAATTTATTAGATAAAGAAGACTCAGGAGCGCGTCTTGATGAAAAACTAAGAGGCCGATGCAACATTACTTCAATGTGCTTGCCTTGAGAAAGAGAAAGGAAAAATGGTCTACTTAGTGGATGAATGAAGAAGTAGAAAATCTAGATGTAAGTCATTCAATAGGTAGGTGTGAGGTGTTGGACAGTGCAGATACAACCACACATGCCTATCATGAACCTATGAAGACAAAGAAGGTGAATATTGGAATAGATATTGAGCCTAAGGAATCCATAATTGGAGACTATTGGTCAGACTCTAAAGTGGAAAAAATCATAGAGTTACTAAGGGATTACTAGGAATTATTCCTAGGGGGTACCATGAACTTAAAGGTGTGCATGAATCATTAGGGGAGATGAAGATAAATCTTAAAGAGGGTGCATGCCCAGTTAGAAAGAGACCTTACAGGATGAACCCCAACTTGCATGAAAAGGTCAAAGAAGAGATTGATAAAATGTTGAAGTCTGGGATCATCAAACCCCTTGATGAGTCAGAATGGGTTAGTCCAATGGTGATCAGTATCAAAAAGGATGGATGGATTAGGATATGCATGGACTATAGGGAGCTGAATGTTGCATGTGTAACTGATCCATTTCCTACACCATTCACTGAGGAAATACTAGAAGGTGTTTGCAAGGCACGAAATCTATTCATTTACATATGGGTTCTTTAGGTATCATCAGGTTAGGATTGCCTAGGAGGATTAGGAAAAGACTACGTTTACTACTGAATGGGGTATATTTTCCTATACTGTAATGCCTTTTGGTCTGAAAAATGTGTCTACTATATTTTCACATATAGTTGTTCAAGCATTCAAGGAATTTATTCACAACTTCTTACATGTCTATTTAGATGATTGGACGGTGTATGGATTAGTTAAGGATCATTGTGACAACCTGTGCTTAATGTTTGAAAGATGTAGATAGTTAAGTATCTCTTTGAACATCAAGAAGTGCATATTTTCTACACCATTTGGAATACTTTTAGGACACATAATCTACAAGGAGGGTTTGTTGGTTGATCTAGCCAAGGTTGTAGTCATTATAGGCCTAAGAGAGCCTACCAGTCAGAGTGAGGTGCATGGATTTTTGGGTCATACAGGATATTACAAAAATTTTATTAAGGGATATGCTAAAGTTTGTCACACCATTGGAAGAGTTACTGAAGGGGAAAGGTACATTATACTGGGGAGAACCGCAACAACGCACATTTGAGACATTAAAGGAAAAACTTACTACCATGCCTATTCTATGTTTTCCTTCATGGGACCAACCATTTCATGTACATGTTGATGCCTCTAGCATGGCCATTGGTGCGGTGTTGGCTCAACTTGGAGAAGGTATTGTAGATCATCCTATCTGTTTTGCTAGTAGAAAGTGGATTCTTGCAGAACAAAATTACACAACTATAGAGTGCAAAGCTTTTTCAATGATCTATGCATTACATAAATTCTACTAGTACTTACTAGCTACACCATTCGTATTTTATACAGATCACATGGCATTGAAGTATTTGGTAAATAAACCTATTCTACAAGGGTGCATATGTCGATGGGTGCTCTTATTTCAAGAATTTGATTTCACAGTTGTGGTAAAACTAGGGAAAAGTAATTTTGGACCAGACCATCTATCAAGAATACAGTCAGGAGAAGAAGCACAGGTAATTGAGGATACCATGTCAGATGCATAGTTATACAGGTTATAATGAGCACCATCAGAACTAGAGGACATTGTTGTCTTTCTATGAACAGGGATGGCACCAAAAGGAATGAAATCCTTGGAGAAGAAACAACTTTCTATACATATTGCACCCTATATGTTAATTAGTGGTGACCTGTACAAATTAGGTCAGGATGAGGTATTGCGTCATTGTGTATTGGAACATGAGTGCATGGATATTATGGAAGAGGCTCATGGTGGTATTGCAGGTGGCCACTATGTCGGTGATGCCACTACACACAAGATTCTACTCATTGGATTATGGTGGGAAACCCTATATAAAGATTATAAGGAATTTTGTAAGGCATGTAATCATTGTCAATGTCTTGGAAAACTAGGTCAATGAGATGAAATGCCTCTAAGACCTATTACCAGCACAGAGTCGTTTAAGACATGGGCTATAGATTTTGTGGGTCCTATTTCACTAGTTGCCCACAGAACTGGATCACACTACATCATAACTTACACAAACTATCTGATAAGGTGGGAAGAATCAGCACCTACAAAGGACTATATTGTGGCTACCACAGCCAAGTTTCTTTGGTAAAATATTATTACAAGGTATGGATGTCCTTTAAGTTTAACCAGTGATAGGGGCACACATTTTCTTAATGAGACAATCAGAATTTTATTGGATGAATTCATGATTACACACCATAAGACTACACCCTATCACCCTCAAGAAAATGGAACTGTTGAGGCTTTCAACAAAATTTTGAGCCAGACATTGACAAAAACTTGTGATGTTGGAAGAAAGGATTGGGATGATAAAGTATCTACAGTACTTTGGTCATATCAGACAACATATAAAAATTTTAACAAAGCCACACCATTTCAGTTAGTGTTTGGTGCCAAATTAGTTCTTCCTATGGAATTTATGTTACCTTCTTTATGTATTGTGTGCACTAGAGGTCTAGCTGATGAGAAAGATTTAGAAGAACAGATTAAAAATATCATCAAGTTGGATGAGTGACAAGTCATAGCACGTTGGAGTCATAATAAAGAAAAGACCAGGTAAAAAGCATGGCATGACAGAAACATAAGGGATAATAAGTTTGATATTGGACAAATGGTGCTTCTCTATGACTCTAAGTTCTTGCGCCATCTAGGAAAACTTAAGGTACATTGGTTAGGGTTGTATGTTATCACTTACATCCTTGAAATAGGCACTTTCCAGTTAGAAGCACTTGATGGAACATGGCTACCCAGTTACTTCAACAGGAGTAGGTTGAATCCCTACTATAAATAAGTCTTCTTGGTGTTTTTCATAAGGTGGTACTGCCATTTAGATTAGATTTTCAATTCTGCATTCCCTTAATGTGTTCCTTCTTTGTTGCTATGCTTTTTCAATTTAGTTGGTGTGTTGTGTAATAATCACATTTATGCACCAGAAGCTAATTATTATTTGAAGAATTTTTATGCGCATAGGACTGCACATACTTTTAGTGTGGGTTGGTTGTTGATATCCAAGTACAAAACTGTTGGAATTGAATGATAAAAGGAATAAGCTACTATGGGTGTTATTCAATTCAAAAGATTTTTTTTAAAAAGTGACCAAATATGGAGATGAATGAAGGGACAGTATAACACGAGGTAAGCAGATGCGATTACAACTACTAGTGGAAGGTGCATTAACAAGGTACTTAGGCACAAGGAAGTGTGTTGAAGAGAATTCTATGGCCAGAGGGTAGGAAGGTGCGCTAGAAGGTTATAGCTGGGGCACGAAGATGTAACGTGTGGAATGATTGAAATTGGTCAATAAATGAGAGAACATTGAGTAGGTAAAGGAGTAATAAATGCATCAAAAATTAGAAAATCTATATAAGGATGGGATGCAAGTTCATTCCTACCATTGCGATTAAGATAATTTGACAAGAGCTAAGTGTGAAGAGCTGAGAAAATTGTATTGAGGTGTGAAGAGTGTGAAAACCAGATGTGGAAAGGAGGTTTGTGTGAAGAAGAAGCTTGTGTTCCCATGGGAGAAGGGTTTGAGTGAAGAAAATGTGTTACAAACGAGCTAGGGTTTGAGTTGCATGTTATAGAAGTCAAAAGACAAGTATTTTCAGAGGATTGCAAGGTATAAATGGCACCAAATAAGGTAGATGCAGCGAGAGTTAAGGGAAAGAAGAAGGTGGTTGCGGAGGAAGAAGAAATGACCCCTGAGAGTAATTTTTCAGAGATGTAATATCTAGAGGGGGTTATAGTAGGCCAGGAATTGGATTCCCACATTTTTAGAAGTAAGATAAGTGAGTACAACCATCGTACCATAGAAAATAAGAAGGAGCTATATGCACTGTTGAACACAAAGATAAATAAGCGTTGCGGGAAGAACTAAAGAAGGTATACCAAGCCTGGAACATCTGTACAGCTCCAGAGGTGCTCATCAAAATAAAAAACCCTAGAGGAGGAAAATAAGGGCTAGAAAGTGATGAAGGATGACACATTGGGCCACACAGAAAGATAGCACTAGTTAAATAGAAGTGCGAGGCCCTAGCATCAGCCCAAGAACCACATAAGAATCTTCTAGAGAGCTTCAGAAACTCATCGTGTAGAAGATGGATTTGCTAAAGGGAAGGATGACAGTAATGTCCAACATTGTGTTGGTCTTACAGAATGAGAAAGGCGAGATTGCGCAAGATGAATTGGAGTCCATTGTTGTGGAAATTCCAGAAAAAATAGAGGAAGCACTCATTGAATGGCAGACCTTGGAGGCTAAGATAAAGGATGAATATCTTGAATTAATTTTTCAGGTTGAAGCGGATAAAGTTGTAGGGTAACATCATTCTTTTGTGCATATAGATTTTTTCTTATTCTTTCCATTCAGATTCTTTAATTCTATTTTGAGACAACCATTGTTGGGGTGGCAATGCAATTAGTGTGGGGTAATGTTGAGCACAAAAAAATTAACAAAAAGGTCCGCATGGGAAAATAGGACATGTTCAAAGGTTTGAACAAATAAGGGAAACACACGCGCGGAGGACAAGTTCATCTTTCGGGATTTAGCCATTTTTGCACATGAGGATCTATTTTTAGAGATGGCATGCAGAACACATAAATGAGGCAGAGGCTTACATGCCACGCATTGGCTATTTTTGGAGGATCAGCTACCAAACACTTTGCATGGATGTGGGATAAGAATAGGTTTATCACTACCAGTTAACTAAATGAAGTCTATTATTAGCACACTTGCATGTGAGGCTATGTCTATAAAAAGTGTGTATCTAATAATAGCATGCAACCTATTTTAGGATTGGATAAGCAATGAAGGTTAAGTCCCCACCCTTATAAATATGTAGTGAACTATGTAATAGATAATAACATAGATTACGAAATGAGTAGAGAGACAGATATATATGTATGTATGCGTGCAAGACTGGATTACTGTATCATATATGTGCACGTATGGGCATAGAATATCATTACTTTAAGAAGCTTCTGTGTAATTTTCATATTTAATATAATGGAGGATACTGGTTGAATTTAAGTGTTAGTTCTGTGTGTATTTGGATCTAGTATGTTCTTGATTATCATCATGGTTAACACTTAATTATGTTCTCCCTTAGAAATAGATCTGGCATGCTTTGTAGAAAGATGTATTAATAATGGAACTACATGTATTTAAGTATTCATCATGCTAACACCCTGCAACATAAACCCTAAAGAGGGACCTAGTACCTTTGCGTGCTTTAGGTGAGAGCTCAGTCTAGGCTGAGTGATGTGCCAGCGCATCTAGGGTCTTATTAGGCTTGTATTACTGAATTCTAGGTTGTATCATTGAGAATGGTGGATGTGTGAGAATTTACGGTGGTTGATGATATGAGAATAAACCAATGGTATAAGGTAAATTTGTATGAATCATGGTGCTAAGGATGATATTAGGTGGGTGAGGTGTGGAAAATATAGGGATGTCCAGAGAAAGTGTGATATTTAATGGTGTGATCTTGTGATGAGACTATGATGACATGAAATGGGAAGATGAATGTAAGAAGGAGTGTCCAACACATGACAATGTGGGAGAAAATTAGAATGATTGGAAAGTGTAATTGGATTTGAAGAAGGCTTGTGAGGCACAAGTGTAAGAAGAAGTTTTCATGTGGGTGTGTTTGATTTTTTGAACAAAAAAAGAGGATCAGATAATAAAAATGGTGCTTGAATGGGTGTTGTAAGAGGCAAGAAGGTGGATGTGAAAGAAATATCCAAATGAGGTAAATTAATGAGAGCACACAGAGGTGAATTACAAAGAAGGGATGAAATAATATGTGTATATAAGTGATGAAGCATATAGGCAAGAGGAATGGAAATGACTGTAATATAGGGTATATGATGTAATGGAGGAACCATAATCAAAAATGGAGCTTGAGTGAGTCATGATAAATAAAGTGAGACACATGTGGAGGAGGAGTCTAAGATAGATGGAGCAATGAATGATTAATAACTTAAGGTAAGTGTAGTAATGGGTTTTGTGGTAATTTGAGTGTATATGATCAAAGCAAGTGGAGAAGGATGGGAAGTGATGGAGGTTACATAATCACATAGTGATTGATAACAAGATAATGGTGGTGACAAAGTGAAAGACACCAGTAAGGATGAGGATGATACTGTGTCCAAGGTGGAAGGACATGATAGTGAAGATTTATACAAGTATGATGTAGATAATGAGTCATTAGGGGAGCAAGATGGTGTTGATTACAAGGAGGAAGCATAAAATGGAGTGGATTGGGAAGTATTAGATTGAGATGATAAGGCACTAAATGTGCATGATTATTGTGATGCTTAAATGAGATGTGGCACATGGAGGAGAAGTTGGAATGGGATCATGTGAAGTGATTAGATGGGTATTAGTAGATAAAAGAGGAGGTTAAACTATAATGTCCCCCTTTTCGAGAAGGTATTGAATGATGTTTCTAAGATGAGGATATGAATCATTGGAATGACTATCAATATGATAGTAAGCAAATGTTTCATGGGAGGAACGCCACAATGGTGGGGGTGGTTTGGGAGGGAGAGTAATGAGCTCAGTTTCAAGAAACTTGTGAATAATAGAGGAAAGTGTCTTTTTAATGGGGTTAATTTGCAAGGAGGTTGGATAAATCTAAAAACCTTAATGGCACATAATGAATGTGAAGATGTGGGTATAGAAAAAGATGACGTGTAAATTAAATTTGATTAGTGGACATAGTGAACATGGGATTGGTATGGTGTGGTAGGTAATGGACGAATGGAAACATGCAACAAGGAGGGAGGATGACCAAGATGGACATCCTTGAGGCATTGTTTCATGTGCATGGCCTCCTCAAATGTGTGAAATGGATGCATTTTTAAGTGGTGTGAGATGTAATTGATGAAACTTTTAGAAAAGAGGTCAGTGATCTCAAATTATGGGAGGAGAAATGAAAGGCAGTGAACAAGATCATGCCAACATGTGACAAAGTCAATGTTGGACTCGTTATCAGATTGTCAAAGCATGTCAAGGTCAACGAGTGTGGATTTAGGTGCAATATGGATGGAGAAATGAGATAAAAATATATTTACAAGTTATGTGAAAGTAAAAAGGCTATGTTGTGAAAGGAGTGAATATTAATCAAGTGTGCGGCCAACGAGTGAATTGGGAAAGTGCATAGGAGGAGATCTTCATCATGTTGGATGATATGGCATGTGTAGTGGAAGTGATATAAGTGGTGTTGGGGGTCTTGGTGCTATCAAATTTATCAAAAATGGGTAATTTGAAATGCGATGGATAGGAATTACAAAGTACCATTAATTAGATAGGCTTGTTATAAATGGAATGATAATTCATTGTGGGTGAAATTCCCCCCAAATGTTGGTACTCAAGCTTAATAATATGGTCAAGAAGGTGTTGGTGGAGAAAATTAGGATGAGAATGAACATGGAAATGACTAGAATCCATGGGAAATGACTATGACTAGGACTTTGAAACATGAGTGAAATAATTCAGCAAGATGGTAAGACCAAAAAATCACAGGTTAGTCACAGTTATTACTGGCTCTGGCATAAATTAGGAATCAAAATATAATGTAGAATTAATGGTTTGGAAAGTGTCAAGTTAGTGATAGTTGCAACTGGCTCTGGGAAAAATATGGGATGGGAAAATCATAGCATAGTCACAGTTATGACTGAGCCCAGGAAAATCAAAACTCATAATGGATGACAAAAATAGATATGGT